>NAOQ01000026.1:5612-31067 GCA_002751075.1 Ichthyophonus hoferi
AGTTGAAGTGGGATATCACCTGCATGTGGACAGTGACGCAGATTCTACAATCAGTGGCAAAGATTCCGAGCGATTTCTTAAATATTATTTGTTGACGGTGGTCGCAATAATAGAGCAAGGACACTTTATTTTTTTAGAATCTGGTGTGGGCTGATCCTATTTATTAGAAGATATTCTTTCTCTTTAATCATTTTAGTGTTTAGCACCCCTTTCCAATGCTAGTAAAACTATCCATAGTTTATACTTTTACAATTATACACCATCAGGGGTTCAACTTTACATAATAAAGATTACGATATTCTATATGCTATACTCTATATCTGAACAATTCAAGTATTCATCTATCATCCATATAGTAGTGCACTAATTGTACTATATTTCTACTAATAATAATATTACTAATGAAATCATAAGTTAATATGCGTACTTATTAGCCTCTCTAGATGCAGAACGGTGTATTTTATAATAATAATAGATATATGTAAATAATAGGTATGATTTACACTATATTACCGTACTAAGTAAGTAATATGTCCAGGAGCCCTTGGCACTCTGAAATCATAAGGACATTGGGAAACGTGGGATCGCACGATTTAAGCGAAAAATGTAGTGAATAGCTTGATTGCTTGTTATCATAATTTTTTTTAATTAGAAATAATGATTGCAACATCTCTTTTTAGGTGGTATAGAGAGTGTTCCATGTGAGTAGATTATGAAAAGCATTTCAATACATATGTATAATTATTTTTCGCTTTCTTGAAGCTTGTGGAAGACATTTTCGTGATTAAAACAATATGCAGTCATCAGCTCTGATAGGCAAGGAATGATTTCAATATTATGGTTTGTTACATTATATTTGCTGTACTAGTAGTGGACTTTAATGTGACAAGTGCTTTTGGAATACTAGTCTGGCCTGTGGATCAAATGATTGACTGGTTGCCAACATGTAGTTTACTGCACGCACCAAATCTCATTATCTAAATAAACACTCAACTCAAGACGTTTTGAGATGTAGGGAATTTGCTGGTATGTCATTGACATAAAAATGTTAGCACTTTTAGTAGTTGGGAAAACTATGGTTAATTGCTTCTTAAAAATCCAGTCTATTGAACGGCTTGCTAAGTAGAAGATGTAGCCATCTGTGCTGCAAGCTTATCATGAGTTGCCAGAAAAGTTAGCATTGGAAAAGTTCTGAGAGTTGATGGAGCTTTTTCATAAATGATATACTCATTAGTGGTGGTTTTGAGGTATTTTAGCAAGTATATGGCCATCTCTAAGACAGCTTTTGTAGGTTTGATTGCATACTTAACAAGATAACTAAATGCAAATTAAACATCAGGGCAGTTGGACTTAATGGACCAAAGTAGATAGCGGATCAAACTTTAGTAGATGGTTTTATCACATGAACTGGGAAAAGACCTGTTGGCTGCCTCTTTGATGTGTTTAAGCAGGATGGCTGTGAATTTAAGGTGACTGTTCTCTTGTTTATTGGATTGGACAAGTTTGCTGATGTTGCTAATTTGGTGGAGATTGATCCCTAGATCATACTTTTAGGTAGTATAATCCAAAAAGTTAGTTAGCCGTTCTTAATTATTGGTTGGGAGCCTGCTGTTAGAGCCTGTGATGTGATGAGAGCCTTCCAATCATCTGGGTGTTCACAAAAAATAAGAACGTCCTCAATATAGCAACAGAGGACTAGGAGTTTGTTGTTACCGTGATTGATGTAGAGGCATGGATCCTTATTTACGAGGTACATGTCTTGTGTCTTGAGAAATGTGTCAAGAGTTTCATTCCACTTCAGTTTACTGATGTGTAGACGATAGAAAAATTTGGAAAGTTTGCATATTCGAGTTGGGTGGTCAACATCCTCCATTTATTAAGGTTAATATATGTAGACCAGTGCTGAGAGTGATGGGTGAAGGCATGCTGATCTAATGTCTAGCTGTGTGATGCAATAATGATAAGTCACCACAATGGCTCTCCATATTTTTATAGTTATAAAACTGCTAACTGGGTTGAGATGTTGAAGAAGTCTTTATTCTTTATTTCCATACTTCTTTGGACAGAATTGGGTCTTGCGTTGTAAAAGTACTCTAGTCTAGTCTCTTTTGCAGAAGCAGATTTAGAAGCATCTTAAGAGGTTGGCTTGTTGAGGGACTACACTCTTGGAGATGAGGGTCACATGGAATTTGCTAATTGTTATGAGTTCATTGTGCATGATGGTGATTCATTGCATGTTGTCAATGGATTGCATAATTTTCTTATAATTGATAGGGTCAGTAAACGTTACAAGTGTTTTTTCTGGAGCTGACATGGAGGTCATGGTGTCAGAAAGTACTTGTAAAGACGGCCTCTCATGTTTACCATATTCATAGTTGCTCTTGGTTGTTGTTAGAGCACACTAATTTTGACGAAAGTGATGCGACTCTTCATCTGGCTCAGTGTAGTGGTCTTAACCCTCATTCTTGTTTGGACAAACCAATTTGGGGACTGGCATATAAAACCGTGGGATCAATGGTACGCTGAATGGAGGTGAAGAAATATTTTGGGCATACTTTCTCTGGAATAGAAAATTCTGATAAGGTATGGTTGTATTGCTGGGTGATATCTCAATGTCAAATGCTCAAGAAAAGTTAAATGCTGTAAAACTAGTAGGAGAGGCACCAGGTAGAAAAATCGTCTTGTTGTTGTGGACGGAGGCTGTTGATAGAAAAAACACAGTTTCTTCTAATAGAAGTGTGGCAGAGGTTTCAGTCAAGAATGATCTATCTATCCAGTTGTTCAAGTATCTAAAGAATAATGTTTGACATCCTTTAAGGGTAAACTTAAAAAGTCTGGTGGTGGGAGTGGTTCTTCAATACACCTTGCATACAAAGGTTTGAAGATGGTGAGCTAGTTTTAGATGATGATGGCAGAGAATTTATGGGCACTTATCAGTTGGTAAACATGTAATGGGCATAAAGCTTAGGGTGATCACAGCTGCTGTGACTGCATAATCTCAGAAGAAGTGTGAAACATTTTTTGTGTTCAAGGCATCTCATGACATGATGACAATATGGTGGTTCATGCATTCAGGTAGTTCATACATTCAGACATTCTATTGGACTGGCACACATACGGTAGTATTGATGCTGCTGGGGGTTTGTTTTGATTATCATCGCTCATTATGTTTTGGATTTGTATGAGTATATTAGAATTTTTATAATAGTTGTACTGCTGTGGCACAATAGGTTGTGCAGTTGGTTACAAGATAGGCTGCAATATAGATTGTAGGGAAACTTATGTATTGGTTGGAGAATCAAAATCAAAGGTATTATCTAATCTAATGGGTTTAAGTGTAGTGATTAGTTTTCTATTATTTGATCTAAAAAAATGAAATGTAGTGATTAGTGTGCTATTATCAGGAATATCAAGCTAAGATGTAGTGATTGGTTTACTATTGTCAGTAAGTCTTGAGTTTTCAGTAAGGGAAGGTAGCATCAGTACAAAGTATTGTGTTAATACTAATAATTGATAATGCTGGTGCAGTAATTCGTAAAATAAAGTTGCTATATTTATAAAAGTATTCATTAGACAGCGGTGGTAAAACACGATATTACAATTACTTTATATATGTGAGGATGATTTGGGCTATAAGAGAGTGTAGGTGGAAGCATGTGGTAAGAGCCTGTGACCCTATTATAAAGTTTATTTGACTCTTTATCGTGGGACTTTGGATAATAATAAAAGGTTAAATCTCACTGAGAGGAGGCAAGACTTTGCCCTGTTGCTGAGTTAATATCTCTAGCTCTTATGCAAACAATTTTTGCTTTATCTTGTCTGATATGCATGTAGGTTATCTTGGTCTCAAATATATCAATAGCTAGAGAGGTTTAGCCTAATTCAATTGTCCTGGACTGATTTTGGAAGGGAGACATAGTTGAGGTGGATGTGTCTAATAATTTGTAATTTTTCTGGTGTAGATTTCGTGGACATTATTTTTTGGCTAGCCTCAAAATAAACAAGCAAGGATGCTAGATTACTTTAAGATCAGGTGTGGGCTGCATATTTATTAGAGGATATTTTTTCTCTCTAATCATTACTGTGTTTAGTACCCCTTTCCAAAGCTAGTAAAGCTGGCCTTCTTTTATATTTTACTCTCTATCTGTTCGATCCAGCTCTTCATCCATCACCATAGAGTAGTTCACTAATTGTACTATGTTTTTACTGATAGTGATATTAGTGATAAATTTTTTAAGTTAATATGTCTATCTATTTACTTGTTTAGATGCAGAACGGTTGTTGGGAATATTAAGGAGAAACATGAGCGTTCCTGTGACCTCTATTCGCTTAGAGGGAGAGACAATATCGAATTAAGGGGTGTTTAAACGTGTTCTTTTGCATACAAGGAGTATAGATATGTAAAAACATATTTTTATTATTAAACAAATTGGCAGAACTTGTCTTAGGCCAGATGCCGAAGCAATGGGTTATCTGAAACCCAAAACGTATGATCTGAAATGGCTTCTTATATAGTTACAGGGCCTCTGTCATGGGTTGGTTCAATTTTGATTGATCGATCATCTTGAATTGCCATTTGACACAAAGCAGATTCCACTAACTATTTTTCCAGACTACACGTGTACTAACAATTGCTAATAATCTTAAATGATTATAACTATATGTTAGAACCAAGGCGTTCAATGCTTCTTTTTTACTGATAACAATAATTTTTTTGTGTTTGGCTCAATATTAGTTTATAGCATAACTTTTAACTAGGTTAAATTAATTTGTCGATGCATACATAGTACGCAAGCCCATGCATTAATAGATTGGCTAACGAGCTATCCAAATGAGGGCATGATAGTATAAGATTATCGAGATAAGATCATACCATTCTAGTGAGCCTCAGTGATCTTTTTTGAAATTGTATTAGCCAGTAAGGTTCTTACAATCGGTCACATTTACATTAATGAACACAGCTATGCGGGTTTTAACCAAATAACACCTGCAATAAACAAAGGTCGGGAAAGCATAAAAAAAAAACAAAAACAAATAGTAAGAAACACCGTTTTCAATCGCCAACATTATACCGTTTAATTTATGTGTTTTATGTTTTTTATACTATGTCTATAGTTGTCCAAAAGTTCGAAGTAGATAATTCAGATACTTTACTGAAAGGCCATCTAGTTAAGTCTGATTTTAATTATTCCTACGATAATAATACCGTAGCTATCTATATACACACAACCACATTGAGATTACAGCTATTATATACACAATAAATCGCTGAGTAAGAAGCTAACAGCATCTATATCTATGAAACATCAGAGAGAGATCCAAGAGCAGCTAGCGAGAGCTTTCGCTTGCCCTTCACCTGACGACGACTACCTGATAGAACTCAGTACGACAGATACCAGTCCCATTTCCAATAATATATAAAGAAATACTTAAAATAATTAAACATTCCCGTTTTAACAAAGGCGCATTCTATAATAACAATAGATATATGTTATTGCAATTTGAAATCAACTTTTCATTGGTGTCCTATAAGATGTAGCTGAAAGTCAAGTCTTCATCTATGGTAGTATGAATCTCACCCGTCTTTTGACTTGTCTCAGTAGATGTAACGTTGATAATTGTAGCCTTGTTGGGGTTAGGATGCGATTGTCTCCTTGTCTCTGAAGAGTCTACTGAAAGGGATAATTTTTTCTTATTGGTGGTTCCGATTTGATCTGGAATATAAACTTGGCCCTTGTGGAAGAACCAAGTATTTCGTTCTTTTCTTTGGTAGATTCCTGGTGCATAGTCATTTCTCAGATGGCTTTGTGGTTTCTCCTGCATATCTTGGAATGTAACTTACTGCGAGTTGACAGTCAGGGATGGCTGGAATTTGCGATCCAGAACAAAGAGCTATTTAGGCTCTGGTAGACCATTTTATCACGTGACTCTGATTAGGCACTCTTTTGATATGTTCCTGTAGGATTGGCTAGTGCGTTGGGCATCAATCTATTTGTCCTAGGAAAGAACGTGGGATGAGCCAACATGTTATTGGCTGTCCGAGTATCACATGGAGCGGTTGTCATATTGATTGCTATGTTACTGTTCAGTTAAGCCACTTGGGGGAGCATGCATGAATCTTGAATGCCAGATCGTGTTTAACTTTGGCATCATGCATTTTGCGCACCGAGAGGAATCAGTTTGGAATCGAAAAAATTGTTGGCTGCTGGCCGTTAAGATTGGTGAAGTGAGGTGTTGCATCTGAGCTAGACCGACTGTGGATGGAGTGTTCATCCTGGACTCAAAGTCATCGAGCTCGAAAGGTTAGTTATAGTGGGCTATGTAGTCAGATTTTAGTTTACAAACAGTTTAGAGTAGAAACCTGACTTGCAAGAGGAAGAAGTCTTCCTGCCAAGGAAAGACAGCAACTGGAGGGGCGAATCTCTCTGTAATATTGACCTCCACGTCATTGAGAGAAATCGAACAATGTTAACCTCGTAGGGCTATAATGGCAAAGAGGTTGGGATTTTTTCTGGGGGCATAAAAGACGTAATGTAATATGATGTTTCGTATGATGCCGTTCATGTGAGAACGAGAGCCATGTTGCCATATGGTGGGTGGCATGCATTAGTGCACCATTGGTGAGGTGGAAGTTTGCGTTGTTGAACACCAGGCTGGTGAATGCCTCGTGATATATGCAGATATGATGGGAGCAGCCACTATCTTCAAGAAAACTTCCAAGTGGAAAGTTGGTGTGTGGAAATATGGACTACTGAATATGAATGCTCTCTGCGATGGGAAAGGTAGTTGCAGGCACGTTTTTGTGCTTGGGCTCCGATTTTTATAGTTGTGCGCCATATTCACTTGTAATGAACATGTTTGCCTGAGCGGAATTTATGCTGAGGTGGTAATTTAGTAGGTGTTTCAGCCGTAGTAATGGAGCGCATATTGTTACTCTGCGATCGAGCGTTGCTGGCAATCAATCATCTTAAACGTAAAAATCCCTTTCCGTAGTTAATCTTGTTTTTATTCGGAGAGTATTCGGTTGTTGTGTGAGTAATGCGAGAGTCAGTATGATGCTGCCACGAAGATCGTCATGGACGTTGTATTCACTCCTGACCTTTTTTGGTGTAGTGTACCAGCCTGGTAGTAGTCTGCTGACTCATGATTTGTTGTAATTTCCACTACGGCCATAGTGCTGTAGAGGATGGGCCAAGCAGGTTGTTTAATTCCCTGTATTGAGTCAGGTGCTGAGCGTAAGCTGGGACGAACTGCCAAGAGAGGGACAGCTCATATGACATGAGCTTATGTCGGGATTGCAAGCGCAGAACATTTAGGTCGGTTACCTAAGCTAGAGTATCTTTTTAGAAATGGAGTAAGAGTTTCGTTCCGATGAAATCTGTTTTTTTTTTAATGTTGTATGCGCAGTTGATGGACTTCAACAAATAAACTGTAATGTTTTTCGAGAAGGGTTGTTTTATCATTGGTCCAATGTGTAATTTCAATGTCTTTGACTAATACATTTCTTCTTTTGTCAAATCCAATGAAATGATAAAGACACGACCGACAAAATGCCTCCTCAGGCAGTAGCTGTGTGTATTCTCAAGATTTGTTCGTTCGGTATAAGTTGGGGGAAATGCTTAATCTATTCTCACAATTAAATTGACGGTATCTCATCCTTCCATTCCTGAAGTGAAATGTGGGAATTACTTATGGAATCTAATTTGGGATTAGCTGGTTGAATAAGAAATGTAGCTGCATCAGCAATTTGCGTTAGTGATAACGATCTACAATTGTTGCGATGGAATTGACGTGTGAGGTATGAGTGTTTGTGTTTGTAGATGATGTAAGCATCAAGATGATGTGATTGGTCTGAAGGGAGGATCCATGGAGTCGGTTTCTATGACCGTTGGAGATGAATTCGGATGTCGTGGAGAAATAGCATTTATTTGAGGTAAAGTCTTGCATACTGTTATTCGTATTTTTAATTTTATCAATTCAACAGTATCATGAGAGGCCTAGTGGGGCAGTGATAATAGCTGCTGTTTTCTCCATTTTAGAGGAGGATTGGTGTTTGTTATCTCCCTATCATGAGGATATTGGAGGTATAAGGTTATACCGTAGTAGTGGTTGTATAGGAGGTTGCAATGGTGAGGAAGCGTTAAATGGAATGTTAACAATATTATCCATACCAACAGGTTCGGGTGCAGCAATCGATGAAGGAGATTCGGTAAGAATGTGTAGCTGAAAGTCCTCAATTAAGATAGTATGAATCTTGCATGTCTTTTGATTGGTCTTGGTAGTTATGAGAGAATACGTATTCGTCTACGATTTGGCAACAGGACTACCAAAGAATTACAGGAACCAATCCAGAGACAGAAGAGATTTATTCCTTCGATAAAGACCTAAATTTTAATTTTCCTCAACAAGACGATACCCAGGAATCACATTGATATTGTAAGAAAGGAAAATACCAGAAATATTATAGAAAAATAGATCCAGGTATGTCCAAAACGTTATGTGAATATACAATACATACATAGAGGGTATTATTTGTAGGTTAAAATTTTGTTTTCAAACCAAAAAAACATCTTTTGTTTTCAAACCAAGAAATCATTTTTTGTTTGCGAACCAAGAAAAACATCTTTTGTTTTCGAATCAAAAAAACATCGTTTAAATTCGAACCAAGAACACATTTTTTACTTTCTTACATCCAAAGCCAAGCTTTAGAATTAGGGTTTGAGCGAAGGCAAATTTCACATGGTTTTTAAGTGTGGTTTTGATAAATGAAGCACTTTTATTTTTTTACTTAAATAAATTAAACCAGAAAAAACATTGTATATTTTTTTTAAAAAAAACTATTTTAACGTTATTTTCCGTATATGGAGGAGTTTTTTTTGTAAAAAATTATCTTTGCAAAACGTAGTAAATAAACTCTCCCTCTACATTTGTTCTTTAAGGCATTTTGCCTACTTGGCAAAAATGGGATCTTGCATAAAGTGTAGCTGTATTATGATTCGCTAAGAAAATTATTATGCCGAGATTATGATATGATATTATCGAATGAGAACTTTTCAGTTAAATATTTTAAATCCCATATTTGCATATATCCTATGAACAAGATCACAATCCTTATATGAGTTAGCTTTGTATTTTTTTCGATTTAGAAATACAGAAGAATCATGGCTGGTACAATTCTTGTTTGTGGAGGTGCTGGATACATTGGAAGCCACACTGTTGTGGAGCTTGTCAAGGGCAACCATGAGGTTGTTGTGTTTGACAACTTGAGTAACTCCAAAGAATGTAATTGACACTCTTCTTTCAATCTAGCATGTCGCTTTTACGTTTTATTTTCTTTTAATCTCCATATAACCTAAACAACACAATTTTTATTATGCAACATAACAGGTCTAATTAATCCTTCTGTATATCTCGTTTGATTCTTCCTCATTTCCTCTTCTTCACAATCTAATTTATTACTCCTCAACAGTATGCCTTACTCGCGTTGCCAAGATTGTTGGTAAGCCCATTACCTTCGTCAAGGGTGATATCAATGATCGCGAAGCCCTCGTCGCCGTCTTCACCAAGTACCAAATCAGCTCAGTTATCCACTTTGCTGGATTTAAGGCTGTAGGTGAGAGCGTTGAAAAGCCTCTGATGTACTACGCTAACAACATTAGTGGCACCCTTGTCCTTCTTGATGTCATGAAGGACTATGGCTGCAAGAACATTATTTTCTCTTCTTCTGCTACTGTTTATGGTACTCCACAGGTTAGTTTTCTGACTATTATAATTATTCTACCCACTAATAAGTATGTGTGTAATGTATGTGTGTCAATATACTTGTGGATTGTATCCTCTTATACTTAAGTATACTTAAGGAACGACTTCTATTAGTCCACGGAAACCACAAGGCTCTTTTATTTCTATATATACATTTAAAACTATTTTTGTTATAAACTCTAGGTGTAGTAAACATGAGAAATTTTTTTTGGCAAGTTGTTAATGGGCTGAGTCTAGGATAGATATTTTTTTCTTTTTTCTTTTGATAAGAGACATAGTTATATATTTTATAGTTTTATTTCTCGTTAGTAGAGTAGAATTTTATACATACTCTTACCTTTTTTAAAAAAAATCAGTATCTTCCCCTTGATGAGGGACATCCTCTGTCCTGCACAAACCCATACGGTCGTACCAAATTGTTTGTTGAGGACATTCTTCGTGATGTGCACGTCGCCGACCCCTCTTGGAACATTGTGATTCTTCGTTATTTCAATCCTATGGGAGCTCATGAGTCAGGAACTATTGGAGAGGATCCCAATGGTATTCCCAACAACCTTATGCCTTATGTAGCACAGGTATGTGTAGGAGTAAGATGTGGGGTTATATTGTGAAAGGTGTGAATATATCTTATCATGGAGATATCTAATTACACATTATGTTACTATAAAACTATATAGGTGTATACTGATATGGTTTTTATGATTTTCTTATACATTATCAGTATTCTATTTCCCCCATGCCTCGTGTTTTTTATAGTTTTCCCTTCCATGTGAGAAAGATTCAAATAGAAATGGAGAAGCACAAAGTGTTTTATTAACAGTTGAATGTTTGTAATTTTTCTGTGGGATTGTGGGTTATTTTATTTGATTTTTTGTCAGATATATATATCGAGATGTGAGTCAGTGAATGAATCAAGAAAAGGTGTTGATCATGCTATCAAATTCGTGCTCTGATAGATAACCTTGTGGAGGTTGTCAGCATCGCCTATAATGTCTATTTCCGTCTTAATAACAATAATGTCTAAATCGAGTCCCACTCATCTCGTTTTTTCTCCCCTCCCTGTAGGTAGCTGTAGGTCGTCGTGAACATGTAAATGTGTTTGGCTCCGACTACGAAACCCTTGACGGTACTGGCGTTCGTGACTTCATTCACGTTGTTGACCTAGCTGCTGGTCATGTTGCTGCTCTTAACCGCATTAACGATAAGTGTGGCTGTGTTGTTTACAACCTCGGCACTGGTACTGGTTACTCTGTGCTTCAGATGATTAAGGCTATGGAGAAGAGCTCTGGAAAGCCTATCCCCTACAAGTTGGTGGTACGTATTGTTTATAATACTTGATATATATTCGGTACCCATGCCTCTGTTTTTCGAGATTATTATTTATGGATGTGGTTGTCAGTTTTTAACTAAATGCCTTACTGTTTGTAGGACCGTCGCCCTGGTGATGTTGCATCTTGCTATGCCAATCCTGCCTTTGCCAACAAGGCCCTTAATTGGAAGGCTGCACGTGGTTTGGAGGAAATGTGCAATGATATGTGGAAGTGGCAGGTGAGCGTAACGAAGTGTTTAATGCTTGATTGGGTTGTTGTCTTTATATAGGGACAACTATTATAGAGAAAGAATCAAGGCCACATGTGTTTTTGTTGTAGGAGTATGTCATTTACAATGTATTGATCTCTTTAACCTGTCCCTCTACCAACAAGATATCTATATGTACATTAATTAGGTTTGTTCTCTAATTATTTACCTCTATATGATGCATGCTCACTTTATTTTATTTTTTTCCAACACTCTTGTACTGACTTGTCTTTTTAATTTGCAGCATGATAACCCTCTTGGTTACCCTGATGAGGAGTAACCGACATATTTTCATTTTTTTGAAGTTAAAAATCCAAATCAAGGCAATCTCTTTCTAATTAGAGCCTATTAATCGTATTAATAGGCCTAGTGTTTCCATTTGTAAATCCCACCATGTTGGTTATGGGCAGGTGCAATTTGAGTTAATAAACGAATTTTTTGCATCGCAATCATGTTTGGATATAGGGCTTAAATGTACATGCAACTATGCACGTTTTTTATTATTGATATGGCTCCGACTGCATAAATGAAGGCGGCTTATGTTTTTAAATTCCAGATTTAATTTATATTATGTGAAAAATTTCCCTAGGATTAGGATACGTTGACTATATTCGTGTTCAATTAAGAAGTGCTTTTGGTATGAACAATGAATATATATTTATTTATGTTTGACTGTATTTGTGTGTAAGACAAAATAAATGTGACTTGATGTGAGCTGCAAATAGTTATGCTTATGGCGATTTTATGATAAGACCCGTTCAAAAATACGATGGAAATGACCTTCAGCCTGAAAATTATGCCGATCTCGGCCTAATATATATATTTATCGATTACTAATGATTAAAACGCATGCCAGAGTTTTGGTTGTGTTTTTTGTCATGAGTGAACATGACCGGATTATGTACAGTTTCATGGTATCAAAATACAAAAGTTACCATTCCAAATAACCAAGTCATTTTAAAACAAAATAAATACAAGTTGATTTTGGTTTTCATAAAATATAAGATTATAATCCTAAATGTTGAACGTTAACCAAGCTGCAAATATCTATTATATGGTCTTTAATTAATGGTTGAAAATTGATTGAGTTTAGTACTAGTACCGCAGTAATGGGATGTAGACCCACAAGAACCTAGTGGTGAGCAGCACTGGCCCACTCTACAGCCTGCACGCTTTCCCGACTTGGTAAACCACATACCGCCACATCTTCCGTCTGCCCGGACATCAGGGTTAAAAAACATTTTGTCTATGAGATGAATGGTATCGTTGATGGTTGCTAGAATCCAGGGAATAAAAGCAGACACACGAGTATTGACACCATAGTAGTTCTCCAGAGCACAGCCGTTGCCGTAACTAATTATTCCTACAAGTTCGGTGTTATTGCCATGGCCACTATAAAGGGGTCCTCCACTGTCGCCTTGGCAGGAGTCCTTACCTCCAGATGAGAATCCTGCACATATTTGAGTGCTGTCGATAGAATTGTTGGGGTAGGACGCTGCACACGTTTGTGTACTTACGGAGGGAATCTGTATCTGGTGTAACACTGGGGATACTATCATCAGATCTGCTTGACGATAACCCCATCCAATAACTGATAGTAGAGTGCCTACGGGTGGGAGTACCGAGTTCAATTTAATATAAGGGCCCGCATATGTGCTATTAATTTTCAACAATGCTATATCGTTCTTGTTGTACAACTGTTTAAATTCTGGATGCACCACCGCTTGCGCAATGCTGAACTCTTTGAAAGAGGTTAAATTGAAAATTTCGGCTCCTCCTACATGAATTTTATCTTTCATAATATAATGCTTATCAACACAATGGGCAGCAGTCAACAGCCATTGGGCAGTCACAAATGAAGCCCCGCAATAGTGCTTGTACACACTGTGATTAGCAGTATAGTAACCTAACGATGCCATCCATGTTCTAGCCGAGGCAGCAGAACCACCAACAATCCTACTAGACAAAGATACCTTTTTATTGCCAGATGATGAAGTAGAAGTAGGTTTTAATACACTGAGTTCGGTTGCTGTGTTATAATACATTGTGCTAAAATTCGGGTTTACAGGCATAGCTGCTGCCAATATAATAGTGTAAATTGTAGAAAAATAAAACAATGAATTAAACATGATATAAAATATCTATTATTTTCGTATGGCCTAGGTATATGGTATATTTTGGGCGTCACTTTCGCCTACTGATGCTCCTATAGTTTAACCATATCAGATCTATATGCACCGAATTGTGGATTGCCTTGTTAGAATGACTCAATAACTTTGGGTTGAAGGTGGAAAAACTAAGAGTAGAAGAAATCTTGTTCACATATTTCATCGGCACTTAACAGCCTAAACCAGATCAACAGGACTTCCTCATTTGATTGGATTTATATCAAAGGAATTTTTGCCTTAATCTCCAAAAGTACTTCAAAGAGCTTAGGCTAATCATTTTAAACTACTCTCAAGCTATGGTGTCACAAATTAACTGATGAATAATTTACCCTGCACATTTGAGTAGTTATTTAGGTATATAATAAACTGATAATAGATACAAATAGGATGTCTTTTCCCGGGCTTGAGAAGCATTTTATGCAGGAGGGAAGGAACATATAACTTAATGCACACGTCGCGTGAGGATATCTGCCAATCCTTAAATATTACTCAGAGCATTGAACAAGCACCAAATAGCAAGAAAAGTATTGTCATTATATGCTCGTATAAATATTGAAATTGTTAAGAAACACGTAACTACTCCAAAGCAAATCCAAATTTGCGCTGATAATAAATCAAGAAAATGCACATATTTTAAGTTGTTTACACCTACTCCACCAATCGTACATCGGTTGTCTACCTATTCAAATCAAAATTCGTGACATTGGACGAAATAGACAGTTTTAGGAAATTCAGAACGCCTTCTGCAAACCATTAAATAAAATCCTGCTTAAATGAAGCATGGGTTGTTGCAAAGCTACAAAAACTCTAAAGAATACTAATAAATTTAGCCGCCCTTGCATTAGTCTTTATATCTACTATATAAATCATCGGCTTGGCCTTCCATGCCAAAGATAATTCCAAGATCGCATCTATTTGTAAATTGTTCTCATCAAAGGCACATTTATTGCAAACGACAATTTAATCTCAAGTATTAATTAACATTATAATCCATAGAACCAACTCAAATAAACATCACTACAATTATTTCAGCTTAAGGAGAATAGGAAACGTATCTACAGAGATGAACACTGACTTAGATCTCTAGCAATTCACACATCATTCCGTTTCTTTCAGTAAAACATATAGTAAAACAATATAAGCACAAACCTGTGTGTCAATTCTAGCGCCGATAAAGTATAAACGGATGAGTCAGCATGCACAAAGTATGGGTTAACCACTACGCAAAGATTGGTATTGTAATCATCCTTGTTCCGGCCATTGAAAATTGGAAATATTCGTCTTGCATACTCTAAATTGATTGATAATGTGTTAAGCAGGCACATACTTGTGTGCTGTCAATTTTCTATTACTAATTAAATATGTTGATTATATGTGTAGCACATAACAGCTTCATCACAATAAAAAACTAATTTATCTATAATTTTAAAATTGCCAGGTCTTTTGAATGGCCCGGGCATAGTTGATGAGGTTGATGAGTGCGCCATCATCCAAATCGACATGAAGTGCTTAGCTAGCCATTTTGATTCAATCCTTATTATTTTTTATTTTTTATTTTTTTAAAAAAATTTTAATTTTTTTTAACAAATTTCCTTAAATATATTTGCATGCAACACTGTTACGATGTGAATAGGTTTATACTGAGGTTCATCAATAGACTGTAAAGAGATTGCGATATACCAAACAAATTGAAAAAAAATCAAATATACTCTATGGGCACAGTCTGCGATTGTGAGGTGACGCATTATAAATTAAATATAATGATAGATAATTCTTACACAATTCATTATTAATGACTAAGCTGAACTTAAAATTAAATATTTATTCATGCGACATTTGTGAACACTCTTCCATGATCCTACTATTGCTTGTTCTTTACTAATAGAGGCGGCAGATCATTTGTTTATTATTTATGTATGTAGCTTGTGGCTTTTACTGGACTGAGCACAAATGATTCACTCAAGATTTTATCATCACATACCTCAGATTAAGACACTGGATTATTTCATTGGCTACTCTATGTCCTCCAACTAAAACTATCCGAACTACTTAATTATTGGGGGGGGTACTAATACATATCTTTAGTGAGAGCTACGAATTTCATTCATATACATCCATCTATGTGCATTCTTTACAAAACCACAAGCATATTAGGGTCTGAATAGTATATAAGTATATAATATAAAAAAACAAATTTATCATTGGGGATAAAAAATTCTTCAGAAAAATAATTTGATTTGGACTTATAAATTGTGATTAAAAGAAAAGTACATAATTGAATCGGGCAAACTTTTACAAGGAATATGTCACAAATTTAACCTATCCCCCATCTTTCTCATCGCGTATGATCATAAGAATTACAGGCATGCAACCCAAACATCTCTGAAAGAAGCGCACACAAATGAATACATGCAAAATATTCATAGAATAAAACAAAAACTTACAAGAACAGAGAACGGAAAACAACATTTAGCATAAAAAAATACAACAATCGGAATTCTTGTTGTCGTTTTCCAAAAAGCCGTAAATAGTGTCCGGTAAAGTTTTAAGATAACGACGGCGAAGGCAAATAGTCAAGTAACATCCAAATACCTGACTCAATAAACAGACAGTTAAAGTTTAGTGTTCATTTTAATATTATTCATTTATGCACGGGGTATACTAATTTCGGTAGGGTTTTGTTAAGAAAAAGAGGATTCTGTCGGCACAACAGACATAATCATGTTGAGTAGCGGAGTGTCTTACAAGAAAGCCAAGTGTAAGCTTCCAGATTTTAAAAAGTAAGAATGCTTATATTTTCTAAGTCTTTATTCTTTTTTTTAAAAAAAGTCAATTTATTCACATTTTATTTGATTAATTTTAATTTTTTCTAAGTTGTACATAGTCCTTTTCTTATTAGTAGTATTAATACTTATTAGTAGTATTGTTACTATCGTTAGATGCTTTGAAACGGATTATTTGATACTATGCATATGCATTGGTGCCTTATTGCTGCTTGCAATAAATATTGCTATAATTTCTTTTTATTGGTTGTCAATGGGTAGCATTAAAAACCATCCATACTGCAGATGGACATTTATCATTAATATATTTCTCAATTTAAAACTAACAGTCATAGTTAAATATGTATATCAAATCCACAATCTTGTACTTAAGCGAGTTACTATACATATACAGATTCACGCACATATTGGCTATTTCTACTCCTATTATACTGCTATATTTAATAGCCTACCTATAATCTGATTATTACATTAATCACCAGTTCCATTTTATTTTACCTATCATGATTTATCTGTTGTTAATATTTTACTCTTGCAGGAATGGGAACAATCCCGATAATGAAAGCCAGTTGGCCAATTCAACCCAAGTGTGCATGTTTTGGAAAGAATATACATTTCAAGAATTCTCAGTATGTTCAACCCACTACTTTTCCGATTATTTATCATTATAATTCTATATTGCGTTAATCTATATCTTTATACTTTCAACCACTTTTTGTTTATCTAATACTTTCCGTATTTGCACCCATAAAAATTCTTAAGTAAAATGTTGGATGGAAGGTCAAATGCATATTCCTACAATAGCCTGATGGACGCACAGATTATTTATATGTTTAGGCTTAATAGAGTAGCCACAACCCAAAGTATAAAAATACATGCATAAAAACATTAAAGAACTCATAAATGATAATATTATAAATTGCATACTAACGTATATAATACATATAAATATGCACACCTACACCGTGATATAGACATAAACTTGCAGATCTATAGCTTCTAGACATACTCTTCCATTTCCAAAAATTGCGTTTTATTTTTTGGGTGAATTTAAAACATTTATTTTAAATTTCTCTGCATCGTAAACATAAATAGCTGAATAATAATGATAAAGATATATTACAATCACAGGAGCAGTTAACGTTAAGCGACTCTGAGTTGTTTTACAAGATTGGACGATCTGAGTATTCTAGTTTAAGCTGGACTGGCAAGGACAAGGAAATTTTGGCCCCTTCGATCGTGCGCTTTATACAGCACTTTAATCATGTACAGTCACAAATACTTTCTTGTGTCAATGCACACATCTGCTTTGAAACCCATAAACAAATATATAAAACAGCACTGCATACAAACAATTATAAAACTACAAACACACGCTTTCTCATATACAACTTCACTGTTAGTTTATTTAAAATATTACAGCATATACGTCTTATTTTATAGTACATTCTACCCACCTCCTACACCAAAAATATTATATCTTCTTAATAACTTCATTTAAAATACTCAAACATAAAGGCTTGGGGAGAACTGAGTATATGGATACTGAATATTAACATTATAACTAAATAGTAAATATATTTTTCTGGCAGGCTATCACACACAAGCCTTACTATTACTCATAATAGTCTTATATCTACTTATGTAACAATAAGTTTACGCTCTTTGTCTATCGGGTATGTTCCTTTTGTCGGGAAGACGCACACAATTTGCATCTGACATGTGACACCCACTCTCTTGGATGGATTTTCAGAAGTTTCTGACGCTATTTATAACTCCTTAACATACTGGAAATGAATTATGTACTACATCTATTCCCACATATTTTACTTACAATTTTGCTAATATCTGTATGGTTTTCTTCTCTTTGATTATTCTGTCTTTTTTTATATTAGCTTAATTTATAAGTTTCATTGCCATCTAGTCCATATACTATCGATATAGGCAATCAATCTTCACGCCGCACCTCAATTACTATTGCATAAACATTTGGCTTTTCTTTTTGACCATATGAAATCCTACCTTACCTACACCTTTATTTCAATAGATTGTATCTCTTGTAATCTATAGTATTCTGGATGCTCACACTTCAAAGGAAAGGGCAGAAATCCTAAGCTATTTTCTTGCCGTAGGGAAAGTAAGTCAAATACTCAATTTCTGCTATACACTTATCCAAACTATTCTGTTTCTATTTCTTTTTATTTTGTTTGATTTTATTATTTTTTTGCTTTCCTATAGTTATTGAAGGACCAAACCCAATGAGGACATACATTAGACACCTCGTTTTCTTCACTTTCTAGTTTCTGTGTAATCCTTCTTTTTTGTTTTGTAGTTTTCCTTCTTTCTGACCTGACCACAAGAATTTCATCTCTTTTCTCTTTACAATATTGTTTTCATTTCCATTTATATATTTGTCCTTACATAGTTTTGTATTTATTCTCAATAGTCCCTTCAGCTATCTCAACAAGGTTACTACCTGTTTTTAAATGGCTTCATTATAATGAATACATCTACTTGTTTTATATTCTCTTATTACTACACAATGGTTCCTATATTTATCATGATTATATTAGAAATAGAAAAGTGTTAATTGAAAAAATCCTCGTGCATATTATTTAGGTATTATAGAGCGTATTTATTCTTTATACTGGGACATATAGGTATCCAATACATAAAAATCTAAACCAAATCAAAGTTTACAGGTATACATAGCATTAGGATTGAGCTCTCTCTCTATTCCCAGCTAGGCGTATTTATTAAGCCCAAGAGGCGCAAGCATTTACTTTTGTATGCATAAGTAGGTGGTGAAACATTCAAAACATTTATATGCACACATTTTACATATATTTAAGACCAAGCATTTTAAAATCCTAAGCTTTACATAAAATATTCCGTTTGTAACCATGCAGAGTATTATATTTAAACCTACGTGTACATAACCAAGTGCCTGGTATTGCAAATCGACATATACTTCCCTAAATAACCAAACGAGACTACGTTATATTACATTTTGTTTACTACCAAATTCCATCTATATTGATAAATATATTTCATTATTTTAGAACTTATTGAAACTAGGAAATATCAACGGAGCCCAAGCTATAATAGCAGGACTGCAGAGTGCTCCAGTGTTTCGTCTTGAAAAATCATGGACGGTATCTGTATTTTCAACATATCTATTATTTTGAAATTATGTGTGTTCCTCTTTGTTTAATGTTTTGTTATATTTATATAGTTTTTTACATGTTTACTTATTTTTTCCGGCAATATGTAGTTACCCATGCGTCCATATTTGTCTTTTTTAAATTTCCTTCTTTTCGCTTATTTTTCTTTCTCTCCAACGCTAGATTCTCAACAAAAATGACACAGATACATATGAGCATCTCAAAACGCTTTTCTCTGAAGAAAACAATTGGCAGAGCCTTAGGGCATTAATGGCGGTACAAATGCCTCCAGCTGTTCCACATATTGGTACGATTAAGCCTAAACTACATATATGTGTGTCTCACCAAGTTAAAATATTACTCGCTCAACAATGCATACCTAACATAGATATATTAAATAGAAAAAATAATTTAAGCACATACTATTTACACTTAGTATATTTTCTTTTTCAATACAAATGGATATATGCATAAAATTGTACTAGTAGAATTGTAGATACATACGAGTTTAACATATTTGCCCACGTACGCATGCTCTGGTCAACTAGATAAATGATTTTAAGATACCATAATGTTTCAAACATATTATAAAACTGAATTATTAATTAAATATTTTTTATATTTCATTTTTACGGACCCCATTCGCTTAAGTTATTCTTTTCTGTTTGGATTACTCCTTTATCCTTTATAACTCTAGTTCATTTTATTTTTAAAATTCATCTCTTTCCAAAGTGAGTGTTTATTAAGTCAAAGAGTAATATATATATTTTTCTAAAAAAATGTACTTTCCGGTTCAATATACAAGGCTATATTTTTTAAAAAACCACCCAATGTAAATATTTTTACAAATAAAATCTTTTATTTGTAATTTTTTTTTCATATATTCCAAACATTATTTTTTAGAAATTTTATTAACATATTTTCTAGTACATATATATGCTTGTATTTTCTTTTTATATTTTTATTTCTCTAATAATACTGGCACTATTATCCTGTAGGGGTTTTCCTAACTGATCTCATGTATTTGAGTACTGTAAAAGCCCACAACGAGGAATGTGAGAGTGAGGTTAATTTTCACACGCCAAGTGGCAGTGCAAGATCATCTTTTAAAGGAGACTCTATGAAAAAAGATACAGAAAAAACGTTTTCATTTGAAGAAGCTGCAAACCCTACATTAGGTGGGTTAGTGTTAATTCACATGGTTTTGCGTTTAGTATTCATATATGTATATATTGTATATAATATTTTAAGAAATAGTCCAATTCCAAGTTCCATAAGCGTCATCTAATGCTTTCTACTTTCATATATATGCAGGTACACCTCACTATATTGTTTCTTGATCTGTATAGATTTATGTATGTTTTACAAAAATGATGCAGCCTCACAATATATAATATATAAACTAGTTTTCCTTACCTTACCATTTTCAACCAAACATATATTCGACTTGGCTATACTAAATATTTACTTAAAAAGAGTACATCGTTGTTCAAACCTGTGCACGGATTCATTGACCTATGTCTTCATTTAAAAGACAACTTGTGCAGAGGGTAAAGGAAGAAGAGATGTCGAGGCGGAAATAAATCAGGAAGATGTAGGCCAATAAATGAGATAATTGGACGTTCAAGACAACTTCTTCTCAAATAACCAATTATCATATGCGCCTCTAATTTATATACTTTCCATGCATCTATCCTTAACGCTTACTTTGAACCAGATTTTTCAAAGGCAAAAAAAAACGAAGAGAGTAAATCAAGGGCGACCAAACCCCAGGATAGCCAATTAAAGGCGTCTGGACCAGAGCATGAAGATTCCACCACTGAATCCTTACGTCTCCTTGGTGGGTAAAGAAACTCCATGTCTTTTCTGATTTATTTTGGAAGTCATAATTTATATATTCATATATTTATTATCTCTGTAGCCTTGCGCTTTTTCTTCTTACGGCCTACTTATGTAGCGTGTGAAATTATAGTATTATTTTATACCAAAAAATAAGAATCTTCTACATATATCGAGGAAAAAAAATTTTAAATTAGAATTTAAGGGATGTGCGCATGTTTTTTTTCTTGTTCTATTCATCTAGATACACCCCTTCACCTTCATATAAGCATTGTATTGTCTAAAATCAATACTGTTCCTCCAAGACAATTTTTTTCCCAACCATTCACAAATAAATAGCCATATATGTATACCTTCTCATTAAAATAAGTACATATGGACACAGACCTATTAGTAAACAAACTACATACCTTTAGGGGCACATCACAAAACCGCTTTATCACTTTTTTCCTTTTAATCTTAATTTATCTTTGCCATTCATCACTTCTGGTATTGTTATTAGTCATATGTGTAATAAACCGCTGATGCAGATGACAAGGCAGCCTTTGCAGATCTACCTGGAGCATATTATTATCGACGATTTATGTGCTTTGTTGAAGGTTTGGTATAAATATATATTTTAAATATTAAAACATATTTAATATTAATTTTGTTTCCCTTTCTTCTTCCATCCTATGGTAAAATAATATGCACTATGCGGGTCTATACACATTAATATATACACATGTACTAAACTGGATTTACTTTTATTAAGAAAATTTACACCTACGCAAAGTTTACAAGCACAATTTTGTGCCAATATATAGATAAGTAGTTTACATCTTCCTCTCTGTTATGAACATGAAATACTTTTTTTTCAAGCATTTGGAATACTTAGCCTTAAAAATAATGAACATAATCACATGGTGTTCTCTCCATTGTGTGTTCACCTTCAAATATTCTTTTCATTTTTATCATACCTCTCCTCACTATTATAGGGCTTATTAGTAATTTTTATTATAATTTTTTCTTGTATGTCTTTTATATAATGGTTTTATTGCTCTATTTGTTCACTTGCAACTTTTTCAATTTTGTTTCCAATGTCCACCATATGGATTATTGATATATTAGCGTTAAATCTATCTTTAAAAGCCTTCTTCTTACAGTTAACGTATTATAACCATTGCATTCTGCCGTTTTAGTAAAAAATAATCACTACAATACGATAACTAACCTTTAATGGTTTTTATCCCTTCATAGAAAAAACAAACCTAATACTAGATCATATTGATTGGGAGGTATCCAATCCGACTCTGATTGGAGACAGTAGAGCTGAAAATCAATCAACAAATATTCAGTCTAAACCCTCATCGCACTATGTTGGATATTTTTCTATGGCTACAGTTGAACCAGATAACAGCGATGTCACAAGTAAAGAAGATAATGATAAAGTTACTGAAACCACCATGACCTCCAAAACGTATATGGAAACTCATAGCTTTACAGCTTCTATAAGGTAGGGGATTTGTTATATTAATTTACTTGTATAGAGAAGAGATGTTAAATTGGTGAAGATTGAGTATGTTTACATACAATTGTTTGACCCACCGCCT
Organism: Ichthyophonus hoferi; assembly: GCA_002751075.1. NCBI lineage: Eukaryota > Ichthyosporea > Ichthyophonida > Ichthyophonidae > Ichthyophonus > Ichthyophonus hoferi. Next base: position 28,499 of record NAOQ01000026.1, read on the forward strand.
GCTATGTAGTTATGAATAAGCACACTGAATTGCAAAATAACTTTAATATCATGCAATTAATAATCTGAGCATATAGAAATATGCGTACCAAGAGATAAAGGTAAGTGTGCAAACAATTTAGTGTTTGTCCCACCTCAATTTAATTGAACTAATAGTTTATGTTTCTATGAATTATTAGATTCCGTTATGATAAAATAACTCATGCATCCATTATGAATAATAAGATGTCTCGCATTTCCTGTTGATCTATTGCCTGCATGTTCTTGCTCAAAATCATCAATTTATGACAAATATACTTTCATACTTATTCTCTTGTTTTCTTCCCCATTCTTTACCCTATACATGTTTTAGCGAGGTTGGTGACCAAAGTAAATGTATGACTGCAATAAAAATTACTCCGCCGGAATGTCAGGTAGATAACGACTACGAGTATTGTCCTAAATTCACCCGACCAAACTTATCTCCTGGTAACGAGGGAATTGATAATTTCCTGGAATTATTCACTACAACAGGCATGGCCAAAAGCAAAATGACTATGATAGAGGTATGAACATTACAGAATAGAAATTTGTGCACGGATAATTAAAATCCAAAAGGAAGGAAAATGACCTGGGTAAATTGTGCACAATAAATAATAATATTTAATTATATACCTATTAAATTATTCTTTATAATTATACTTTTAGGGTAGTACATGCGTGTTGAATAATGTGCATTGTTAAAGGCTTTGAAGAGAATTATTTAATTGTGGTAGGTAATATTTTGGGCATGGAAATTATCTGCTAAGTAACATTTTATCTCTTCTCCCGAATCAGGGTTTAGATATCTTATGTATCAAATCCTTGGCATATCCTCGTCATATCTGTTATACCAATAAAGTATACAACAATGATAAATATATATTTTTAGGTGGATAGCTATGCATAGTGTATACAACACATATTTTTGTGTTAATTAATGCATTTTTTGTTGTAATAATCCCTTATAAACTAAAAACAAAAGCAAGTAATATCAAAAACAATATATTTCATAGATCACTTAAATATGGCATTATTGCATATATTAAACATAAGCCTGCTATTTTTTTGCAGCAAACTGATCGTATTATTGACCATCTACTATGGTTTCATGAGGCTAAGTACGTTGAAAAGGACCTGGCCAATATTCCCAAGTAGGACCTCCTTAAAGATCTATTAAGCCTTTTACTATCAGTATCATGTTCATTTGTTTTTCTATATATGTACTGTAAACTTCAATTTAAAAACATTGAATCCTCATTTTATCTGCTTTGTAGAATTTCTTTTTAAAAAATACACCTGCATAGTAATTTCTCAAAGCATGGTCCACTAAATATTATTTTAAGAATTACATTTACAAATATATTATACACAAATATAGGACTATACTGAACTTCCACCTACACACAGACATACACACACTACTTGTATGCGTATAACTAACTAACGAATATATATACAGCTTGCGCCTGTGCCTGACTCCCACAATAGATCCAAGCATTGAAGAACAAGAAAGCCTTGACAAACTAGCCTTCATGAGATCTTTGATGTTGGAGCCTAAAAATGAATTGTCTAGCACAAGATTGTCTTTTTCTCATTTGTATGCCCCCCTGCCTTTTCTACTCCAATCAGTAATTTTAGAATTTAGCATAATCTTTTGAATCTCCTTTCCTACTCATTCCTTTACGTTCTTTACATATATATATATAATTTTAGGATTGCTACTGATTATACATGTTCTACCGGAAAACATTTTTGAAATGTAGTCAGATCTGCCCTCAGATGTATCTTGTATATTATATTTAGATTATACTCTATATTGATCTTTTGTAAACGATTGATTTTATGCAACATGTTTAACGTTTATAGCACAATTTTTATAAGATCAAGACCTAATGTACACCTTATTTTTAGAATGCAGGCGAAATATTTCTTAAGCACATTTGTATTTCATTTTGTTTTTATATAAATATGCTTAGGGTGTGTAGTGCCAGCTTACAAGTAGATTGCAGAGCAAGTACGTAAGGAATGAACAATTAGTTTATAAATTGGCTATGATACGTAAATGATGATTCCGAAATAAAGTAAAAGAAATAGCATTTAAGTTGACAAGTAAATACTAAAGTAACTAAAGCAGAGGAGAATATATACTAAGTACATTTAGAATAAAATTAAATCTAAAGAGAAAACAATGGATAATTATTATAATGGGTGGGAAAATCGTGTAAAACCTGCAGATATATCATGTACACTTCATAGAGATATGTTTACTCAAACAACGTGCTATAAATGCAATATATCTTCTCATGGCAACTACAGCTGCATTTTTATACTGCTGCTGAAATAATTGAAATTTTAAATTATTTACTAACCACCCTGGACTGTGATGTCCGATTTGACTCTCCTTTATTTCTCCCCAACTTGTGCTGTTAATTCCTGCTATATGTGTTTTACAATGGTATTTTTGTTCTTTTGTTGCGGTATACATCCTCCTCCATAGCCAACCAACTAACAATTGTTTTTTTTTTTTTTTTTTTTTTTTTTTTTTTTTT
>NAOQ01000026.1:34437-50348 GCA_002751075.1 Ichthyophonus hoferi
ACTTAAATATATATATTACTGTCTTTTTTTTTTTTTTGTTTTTTTTTTTTACAGTCTTTCATTTAAACCATGTTTTTTTATTACCAATTTAATTTATTCTTTTTAATATTTGCTGACATTGTAAAAACTAATTCTTATCTTGGCTTATTTTTTTGCTACGTTGGCTATCTATCTATTTATCCAGTTATACATCTATATTATTTTTTTAGTTACTCATTCTCATTTATTTAAACTGTTTGCTATTAATCATATAAATGCTCTACCACACATCTAATGTCCCACCCAATGAGTCATCTACAGTGTGGACTGTGTGTCCCCTCCAAGTACCAAGGCGCCGCCTCGACGATCTTCCGAGGGGACATACAGATCAGATTATTGGGACGATCACCCTGATCAGGGCTATAATTTGAACTTGGATCCTGAGTTAACAAAAAAAGACCAATCAGTGATGAGAAAGGGATACAGCCGTTCTCTAGTAAGTCATACATTTTGAAAATGGTCCGAAGAATGACGTGTAATAGATGCGAATCTTGCTGTGAATGTACATAAAAAGACAAGTCATTTTTTTCTATCCATGTTACTTTATATAAAAACCTATTTGCTGTTTTCGCAACCTCTATTTTAAAAAACAATTCTAGCACAGAAAGTAGTTTGTGTAATATTTTTTCTAATACATAGCCACCTATAAAAATAGCTTTCTTTACCCATTTTTTTTAAAAAAGAAAGACTTGGAACTTTCCATAATCTGACTGAATATGTTTTTATTTCTATTATGTAACTACATAACCAAAACATTATTGTTTATTAAACCATAAATAAATTTAGGTTAACGAGTTAATGTGAACTAAACGCGTCTCTACTACCTAGGGCATATGCAGTGTATATACTTCCTCTTAATAATACTTATTATTAGCTTGTGTCTATGCTAGCAAATGTTTTTTAATATTTTTTTAAAGTACCGATAATTTTATACTATAAAGAAACACTTGTAGACAGAATATCTTTTGTTTTTAAAACGCGGAAATTTTTGTTTTAGACAAAAACACTTAAACAACTACTAGAGATCACAATAATAGCACCTGGGTGATTACATTTTCCAGTACCCATCCTATGTCAATATAATTTCAAGTCACGAAAAAAAAAAAGTCTAGTGGGCATGCAATATACACATTCAATTGTTAGACTATCCCAAAACTAATTCAACAGTAACTTAGTTTATTTTGTTTTACTTTTATGTATTCTTTTATTTTTCATTATATCTTTTGACAGAGCTTCTGATTTACAAATAAGGATTCATTGTACACAAATATTTCTTTTGTTTATTGTCATCCTTAATTACAAATAAATTTAATACTATTAGTTTAGGTTTAATTTTAATTTAATATATAGAGTAAAAAACAAAAGGTGGGCATAAACGTTGTATTGTTATCCAATATATTCCTCTTGTAAGTTTACTTACAAACACCGATTCATTGTGCCAAAATGGGTAGTTTCTATAACTATATTCTATACCAAGACTATTTCATATATGCAATTATGTTCTGTTGGAGCAATATTATTTTATATACCAGAATATTTGAAATAACAATATAGCGGTAATTTCATGATGATTCAATGCAATATGATCTAGTTTTAGATTTGATTCATTACCACCACTAGCGTCTGTGATATACCGTTACAATTATGATGAATAGCTTGTTGGTTTTGATAATACGTAGTAATTATTAAAATATGATGGTAATACCAATTTTAATCATTATATATTTCCATTGCTTTATAGACCCTCAAATGTTTTCTTACAAGGTTTTTTTTCTGTTCACCTTTATTTTCTATTTTACAAATCTTGATTGTTGTGATCTTTTTCTCTTTCTCTTTTTTATTTTGTGTACTTCAATTCCCCTTTAATCTACTCTTTTTCTTGTTCTTTCTCTCTTTTGTTCTTTTCCATTTTAATATTTAATTGTATTTTCTCTTTCATCCCATTTTGTAGTTTAAGAGAAAATCTCCATATAAACAAGACTCTGGCCCAGACGGTTTTAGGAAATGGTCATCTTGTAAAAGCCATGAAGTGCAAGCTACCGAACTAGAGAATAATTTAAACCTCTGGCGATTAGGGCTTGTATCAGATAGAAATAAACCTGATGATGCTGGCGCATTAGAGAAGACTCAGAGCCTTCCTGTAAATATTGATGCTATTGATGGAGGAAAGCAACCAGGGGGATCAATATCTCAACATAGACGATGTATTACTACTTGTGACGGTTACAACACACAAAATATTGATTATGATTCACCTGACCTTATGACAGAGTTTGTCGAGGCTGGTCAAAGCATGCCCATATCCAACCCCGCATTCCCTTCTCAACAACAAAACACGCAACGGCATCAAGACAGTTCGGATATAATTATTAATGAACCATGCCCAACTGGAGCCTCAGAAGAGTCTCAAAATATAGATCATTGTCAACCTCCATTGGATTTAGAACAATCTCAACCAACCTCAGGATATGCAATTGATAATATTGGGGATCTTCAAGATATGCCTGAGTGCATTGATAGTACTAAACCAAAACGTTCAGGGAAGATGGGCTCTATACCTCTACACTCAGGCCAACTTAATATTAGCCATAATACCGGTAATGATACTGGTTTGCAAAATCAAACTATACTGTTACAAAGATATGAATTAGAACAAGAACTTCGAGATATTGATGTCCAATTACTAGAATTAGAACAGGAAAAATTGTCCTTTGACCAGCATATGCTAGATCTATGTGAGAATTTTACTCCTGAGCAACAATGTACATTAGTACAGCAAATGCAGATGACGTACAAGGTGGGATCTTCAATATTGTAATCTAACTCACTATTTTCAATAGTTATAATAATTAATTGTAATTGTCACAATTCTCTGCATTTATTTATTTTTTCCTCTTAATCCTTCATAATTTCTCTATTTTTATTATTCAATCCATTGTCTAATATAATTATTTACTTCCAATCTTCATCTAATACATCTGTTTTACATTAGCTCTCTTGTAGATTTTCTATAAGAATCTCCTCATTTCTCTAACTTATAATTAGCTAAGTATCTAACTCTTTCATATAAATACACGCATATTTACACAACCATGCACAGACATATGCGCACCTAAGCCACCTATTCACTGGCTTGCCATTCCACATTCACATATGTTACAATTGCATTTTTTCCTCATTTCTACTTAAAGACCCCAGAAGATCTTAAGCCACAGGCTCCTATGATCCAAGATTCTGCTAAGGAAAGTGTAAATGACCCAACTACGATTAACCTACAAGGATTGCAGCAATCACAAGAACAGCAACCACAGCAACAACAAAAGGAACTAACTCGTAAAGGAAGCATAAAAAAAACCTTAAAAGGTTTGATCAGGGATATGAAAAAAACAGTACATGGAATCCCTCGTTCAAGTTCTTCAAAGCCATTTGCGAAAACACAGATGGCGCCAATAGTGTGACCTTAATCACGGATTATTTTATTATTTTACCACTTTCCCCTAGCTTACCACTTATTTTACTTTACTTTTTACCTCCTGTGCTTTTCTTATTTTTTTCTCTCCCGTTGCATTCTCCTTAATTTCTATGCTATATGCATATTTTTCAATTAATGCTACAACCTCCCCTACTTTTTGTTGCTGTGCTATGGTAATTATTGTTATGTAATAACATGGCTTCCATCTGACCATATATCACCTTTCACTATAGTATAACGGAATTTTCATTATATTCCCATTTTCTAATTTTTCTCTTCCTACATTTAACTATATTTACTTCCACAATGTCGTTGAGTTTTCTATAACATGACCCCAGTGTTCTAAAGAATTATAAGCAATATGTCAATAGGCTTATCATAAACGTTTTACAACCTCCCAATAACTACAAGCACGTATTTTAACCTGATGTTGTTAAAAATCACGATATTGAACTCATGAAGTCAGCTATATCTAACTTTTAACTGGTACTCCTTGATGGGCTTTTCCTTTAAATTTTGAGAAAAAAATATAATATCTAATAAAAACCACAATTCTGGTCAATATATATTCAATATATGTTTTGAAGGCTTCCATTTGGATTCTTGAATCTTTTCAATTCATAAATCTTGCCTCGACAACAGCTACTACTATTTTAATAGTACATGCACGATCAATGGAAACCTGTATAGAAGTGCCCATAAATAATGCAGGCATAGTGAAAATTATAAAAATGATTATGGACATTAAGATCAAAATTATTTATGCTAAGCTAAATCATGATTGTCTTAAAAAAAACGTCGATATACCTACACGTTATCTTTCTATCTAACTTTTAAATTATACGTTTGAAGCATTTATATTTCAAATAGAAAGGTATATGAAAGAGTAAATTAATTTGCATGCATTCAATATGGTTTTTTCTCCTACATAATAACTATAAATATAATATGTATGTCTGTAATATGAATTTACTTAAAAGGCACAAAAGGATTTACAAAGACACTATAGAAACCACATAATAGTATACAATAACACCCCAGATATGAAGAATGAAAAAAACGTAAAAATAAAAGCAACAGATTAGAGTGGCAATATCAACCACTATCTGTCATCTCAGTTAATGTGGATGAATTGCCATCCACAATAATCTTCCTTACCTTTAATGTGTTGGCATACGCAGCTAATTTGTTTTAACTTCTATTAGAACAATTGCTGATTACAAAGTAACATATACTGGGTGATATTATTAACATATTTATAGGTTCAATAATTTATCTTGCAATAGGTGGCTAGTCACAAGCCACAATAAGTTGGGTTTGGCTTATATCTATGAAAAAAAACCAAAGGTACATTACAAAATGTCATATAATGTCAGACAAAAATAATACTTTAAAGCATGTTATTGATTTACAATAGTTGGCATATACAGATTTGAGGCTGGTGTCTACTCTAGGTGGTGATGTCACTGGGTTCCTGCTAGTTGCAAATCAGCATTGCAAGTCTTGTCTAGCAAGATTCTCTGAGTCTGAGGAAAATATATTCTTCACCATCTTGGCTTTTATCATGGACTGTTATACAGAAGTCAGTGCACCGCTGTACTTTTGCATATTATTAATATGTGTGCTTGTAATAGTATCGTGAATAATAGTTAAAAATTAATTTCTACAAAGTTATACATTTGTTTATAAGCCCACATTTTTAATATATGAGATCCAAGTAGTCCTTGACTAAGACCTGACTTCTGTTTATATAGTTTCTGGTAGATGACTGACCGCCAGTCATAGCATAATCTAGTTGTATTGTAAAGTTGAAAGGTTATAAACTAAACATTGGGTTGGAGCTACGATTAAACCCATGATATGTGGAAACCTCAAATCAAAAATTAAATGCCATCATTATTCTGTAAAGCTTTGTATAAGTAACTATTTTCTTTATCAAGCAAAGATAGGATACTATACCTGAAAATCTGTTCAAGCCATTTCGGAATATAGGAAGGTGCCTAGTAATAATAATTATTAAAATAGATTAACTATAAGTTGTCTTAATTTCAGTGTCATACCACCGAACCAATTAACTACTTCATAAAAAATATACTTAAGTGTCAATTATGCTAGATCCATATCTCCAAAGCGTTCTTTGCTATGTCTTTTGTTACAGCTTATTCCTTTATGATACAAGACCGCACCATCCAAATAAGGACATGATAGTATAAATTATTAAGGTAAGATCAGACAATCCTAGTGGGCTTGGTGATTTGTCATGAGTTGTAGTAGCCAATAAGAAGTTTTTATGATTGGTCTCATTTAGGCTATTGCTCATATCACCTTAAGCAGAGATCGGAAAGTGTATAAAAGGAACAAAAGCAACTAATAAAAAATATGCTGCTTTTCAGTCATCTCCATTACGTCTTCACACTCGTCATCATTTACCATTTGATTTATGTGCTTCATGTTTTTATAATATGTTGACGACTATCTGATAGAACGCAGTATAATATATACTAGTCCTATTTTCATTAACAAGTTATATAATAGAGCATATACAGTTGAGGAGAATATATAATACATTGCAACAGCATATGTTAATGAAGAGATGGGTTTTCTAGCAGAATATTCGGGATATCGTATCAGAAAGGAGTAAAACAAGTCCATTCCCCTTCTACAGGAGGTACATATAACAATACTTTATCTTAACGTATGTTTATTTAATTATAACTTGTAATTAAGATCCAGACTAAATCTGCGTATGCTGATTATATGTTTGTTGGGCCTGAGCCAAATCCAAGTTGACCAAAACATTTATCAGTTGAGTTTGCATATCATCCAAAAAAACTCAACATGCTTGAATGTATTCCAAATACAAGTTGCACAATGCATACTGAAAAGGTCATTCCGGAAAATATTCTAAATCAGGCATCCAATAACTGCAAAAAGAAAGATTCTGTAATTTAGATTACACACAAATAATGGAAACCATAAGCCACTATGTTTATAGTTAAATTTAATTAAGCTGTGAAGACCATCACTACTTCTAATCACGGTAATTATCACCTAAAATTGCACTAGTCATCTGCTGGAGCTAGGTTTTTCTACATGTTCAGATGAATCAGTCTTTATGATTGGTATTGCATTTATTTATTCAGTTATATTTTTATTTACGTTTAAGTTTAATAGGAAGCCGTTGGCAATCATTCCCCTTACTAGTCCATGTCTTAACGGTAAAGTGCTACCAAGTTAACTAGCTTATAGAATAGTGTTTCTATGCCAAGAACCAAACGTCAGACAGATATTGTTTTCAAGTCGTGATCGGTAAGCTATTTAGGATTAAATAGATCAGACATTAGAAAACGGCACTTTTCAGCATTTTCAGAGAGATTTCTTTATTACCTTGCTTTATTTGAATGGTAGTGCGCCTTTCTATTGGTAATTATATGCCAGTAATCTAAAATAGTATTTATATTAACCTGTTTTGTCTTAGCGATATAAATTAGATATCCTATTGGTAAGCCGTTATGACGTCAAGGTAAATTCATAAAGTATGTGTGTTATTGGTTTGATTACTTAAATTACGCCAACCATAAGACCCAATCTACCAATGAGTTTAAAGCTGTGAAAATTTGTAAATAAATAAATACTCAATAAATACATACAGAAATAAATAAACTCGGTAAATTGGTTCATGTGTTGCAGCCGTTACATTGGATAAGCCGATGCCATCGCACTTGCCACTCTTGCTGTGTTGATGTCTTGAAATCTGAAATACTATTTAGTAATGATTGCAGGTAACAATTAATGTGACAGCCCTGGCTCATAAAACTTATCTAATCTATATTACTAGATTTAGATCAGGCCTTTCTAATATATTCAACTTCTGTATTGTATTACTACTAAAATAGTGCGTAGCAATTTACTTCTTCAACCATTTTTTATTTAATTTATTTATGTTCATTTAATAGTTGAATATTTATAGGTATACATACATAAAGTCTTAGCATGTAAATGGAATTGGCGTGCGCAACAATTTGTATATCTAATATCTGTGAATAGAGATAACGAGATTCTTCTAAATCAATAAAAAACGATTTAGAAAAAGCCTCGTGATCAAACGGGCCGCAAAAAGGTTGCTAGCGCTCAATTGAAAGATCAACTAATGAACGTTGGCTTTACTTCACAATCATCATAAAAAAAACATTATGAAGTTTTCTACTAATTAACCCTGAAGCTACCAAACCTAAAATATTGCATACCCAAAATGATTATTGTATAGGAATTGTTTTGGAAGTAAACATACATTATAAAGTTTCTATTTGATACCCAAAATAAAGTTCAATCAGGAAAGTATTTAGCTTGGCTAAATATTATTATAAAATGCTCTTTTTCATTAAAAAGCAAAAGATATATACTTTTTGCATTTTTATTTTTAAACAGATCAACATAAACTTAAATATCTGTATGGCTATAATTTTATTCAAACACAGTTCGAGGATTGCCTTAAAAAGTTTTATCTCTGTGAAGGCTGACATAAGATCATAATTAAAAGTAAAAAAATATCAACAATGATGCTTGCATTAAACAATTTATTTAAATAAATCATTGGGTATATTTATTTTATTTTAAAAAAATAAAAATGAAAATGAAAGTCCATTAAGAGTTTCTAAACAATTATATCTTTAAAAATATTATTATTATATTTTGAAACAAACCTAGGATAGGAGGTGCAATAAATATCTAACATTAAAAACATCATCATATAATAAACATTTACATTTATATATGCATTTTGTCTTAAAATTGTTAATGAAATATGTATATTTTTTATTTATATTTGTATGATATATATTTTTTAATTAATAAAATAACAATTTAAATTAGTTTAGAATCGAAAACTTGCCCACGTACTAATTAATTATATTTACCCTGCTCTATTCAACATCTTCAGATTAAAATGGTATATTCTTTTCCAATTTGAATATACTAGACCTGTCTGTATCTTGCTTGTGCTTATGAATTTGTGCATACACTATTCGCGCATAAACGCACAAACACACACACACACACACATATATATATATAATAGGTATTTTTATTTTATTTTTTATTTTTTATTATACATTTCGACAATTCATATTTGAAGTACCTGGTTTTATAGGGAAGAAGGAAAAAAACTATTATAAACATAGGTTAGTATACAAGGGTTGAAACAAAATATGTCAATATGTCTTTAGATTCTTTGGCATTGATTACCAACTGGCTACGACAACAGTCCCTTCTAAGCTCTGAAACCGTCATCGATAACTTTGACGACCTACATAGTTATTTACGTGAAGGTGATATACTATGCCAATTATTTAATAAATATCAACCAGGGAGTATAGTGGCTGAGAAAGGTGGTGGCGTAGCGGCTCATCGTTACCAAAAATGTTGCAATCTTCGAAAATTTATACAGGTCCGTATGATCATGTTTGTGTGGTTGTAATTTATGAATGTAACTTGTTAAGGGCTATATAAATTGCTATTCTTTATTTATGAATACTTTACCTTATTACATATAGATATAAATTATGTTTAAATGAACTGCGTTGTTTATTATACAATTATATTTAAGCAATGCTTGCTGGTTTCAATGATTATATGCATTTTGTTTCTCCATATAGATACATCAAAACCTTATGGCAAGGACACATACATCACATACACATACACATACACATACACTTATATATAGCCTGTTCAAGCTTTGTTTCTTTGACCCTGTTCTATATTCTTTTAGTTCTTACCATATACAAAAATAGTACATCGACACTTATAATTACACTTCTCTTCTACCTTTACCTACTATATTCTTTTATTATAGAATATACGTTATATATATTTATATTAATATTTTCTTTCACTACATATGTAGACATATGTGTACATAATCTGCCATATACAGTTAAATATAATCATAAACAGGAATACACAACACTGAGAAACCCACCATACACAGAGACACATATACACACATACATACACATACTTCATTTCTGTAATCTATTTTACACACTCCATATAACATTTCTCTTATCGTATATATGTTTTATATTATGGTAATTAACATTCATAATTACCAATAAAAATAATGAATTAAAAATATAAAGCATACAAGGAAATTACTGATAACTTTGATTACTTTATATGATGGCAATGATAACAAGCCATTCATATTATTTGTTAATACATAGAGGGTGGGGTCTGTAGGCTTGCTCAATACTTTTCTATATAGAAATGCCTTTGCCTGATCCTGAAATTTATCATGATGGTGGGGATCAAGAAAATATGACACAGCTATTGGTTGGTTTAGGCCAACACGTAGGGGCTATGCCGCAAGAGAGTCGGGCGACTAGGATGGTATGTGGGTGAGTTAGTTAGATAGAGATAGATATAGGTATGCATATGTATAAAGGCATAAATAGAAATATATATAAATAGATAGATAGATAGATAGATATAGTTATATATGTAAGTATATAAGCATATATCTAGGTATATACATATAAGTATGGATATATATTTATATATGCATATCTCCTTCTTTATCTTTACATAGAATACACATAATTTTAAAATAATAGTAAAAGATTAATCAATCAATCCTGATTAGACCCACAACATCTCTCTGACAGATCCAATCAGCTACAACATCAAAGGTAGCAGCCAATGCTGCCCACTTATATCCAAACAGCAGCCAACCAATCAACTCGGTGTCACCCAAACTTAGAAGAACCTATCAGCGAACCAGAACACCTCCAGATGATACTTCTCAATTGGCTCAAGGGCGGCCCCAACCCCAAGGTGCATTACCCATTGGCGCAGTAGCAAGGGCCCCAGCGATGGAAAAACGTGAGGTTAAAAGCAGGTAGAGTGATTGTGATTATGTCGGTTGATAGGTAGGTGGGTAGGTGTACGTACATAGAACGTAAGATATAATATAGTACATGTATATATGTATGTATACAAGTTGGTAAATTAAATACATATAGTCACAAACCAACCTACCATTATTCAATCTTATCGCCCTGTAATAAATTTATTAATATATCTACAGCCAGGAGTTTGACTTTGCTGGTCCCATAACCGGCAACCAACCAGCTTTGTCAAGTAAATCTTCTCCTACTTTTTCAAATAAATCGTCTCCCATGTGTTCATCTTCTTCGGATTTCATTAGTGAGTACATAGTAAACTTCTCTCTATATATCTATGTTGTTGCATTGTATTGCTCTATTTTTATATATTTTATTCTATTGTACTAATATAGGCTAGTGAATTATATACATATTTGGCATTAATAAACACATACTTATTGATTTGTTCATAATCACGCCTGTACAGAGGAATCTATGCCATCTCACAAGATGTCGTTAGGTAATCCCCGATCCAGTACAGAGTCCACCAGTAGTAAATCAGTATATACACATAGACGATCACGTACACTTGATTCAGATATAACTTCTGATGTGATAAATGGGATGGCAAGCCTGAATATAGACACAACATCCATAATAGGCAAGCCCGATATATATAGTAATCGGCCCCCATCGTACAAATCATCTATAGGTGCAAATAGTCGCCTGGCCACTATCGATTCAGCCGATTCTACGTCATCTGAGCCCTATTACACTGAGATATTGTCTGCTGACGTCAGCATCTCCTGCAAGTGTAAAGAAGCAATAAAATCGCCGGAAGGTCTGACCTCACCTAAAGCATCCAATGTCCTCCCATCGACACCCTTACCTACACCTGCACCTGCACCTGTCCCATTGCCTTATAGTTCACACACATATAAAGGAGGTAAGCCAATTGTCCCTATTCGTCGTAAACACCTTCCACATCATTCGGCGGCCAATCAAGTAGGTACGCAGACGTCACAACCGTCCTATCCAATCCCGGTAGAGAGAGAAGATAAGCTAATTAAAAGGCATAGAAAAAAGGCCGTTGCTCTGTTTGCCTATGCTGCTACCAAGACAGATGAGGTAGATGCCCGTGTATATGATATGGTTATATTGTATTGTACTGTATGGTATAGTATGATATTAAAGCGTATCGTATAGTATTGTATCGTATCATATGGTACTGTATTGTATTTTATGGTATTCTATTGCATTGCACCGTATTTTAGAGAATTGGATTGGATTGCTTTGTATTATAATCTATTACATTACATTGACATCTAAAAGTTGAAGTAGGCATAACGGGGAAATTTCCATTATAATATCACGCTGAGTACTGATTTCAACTAATTGTCATTTTAGTTTAATTAAAAACATAACCTAAGCCGACTTTCATTAATAGAAACATGATTATTGCTTATGTTACAGAAATTACTACGTTAGTAAAGTTATTCATAATTATTCGCGACTGATTTGTTGTTTAAGCTCTCCTATATGATAGCTTATTTAATAAGTTTTAATAATAAGATGCCGAAACGGAAGAATATCATGTTATATTATTCTTAATTGATACCTGTAATTCGTTTAGTTTAAATTATAATTTAAATTATATATATTAACATATACCTTCCGGTTAGCTGTATTATAAGGAAATCATTTACATAAACTGACCCTATCAATCTAAAAGGACAAAAAATTAAAGTTTATTATATAATACCTTAAAAGCCGCTATCTACTGTATAATCAACTAGGCCTACCCGATCAAGCTATATTCAGTAATATTTCAATTGAAAATTAATTTTAATGTTATCATTTCATTTGCACAGTTGTCGTTTGAGCGAGGCCAGACTATCGAGTTACTCTCTACACCCAATGAGGGATGGTGGCAGGGTCGTGGGCCAGAGGGTTGTGGTTGGTTCCCATCACCCTACGTACAGGAGTATGAGGGCGATATTGTACCCAAAATTGATGATGGTGGGTCTTGGTTTCACCGCGTGTGCCAGTTTTGTTTTTTGAAAAGAATATATATGTATGTGTAATGATGTGCTTAATGCACATTTGCGCATTTTATATTTATTGGTTTAAAGCTAAATATAGACTTCAATTTAAAAGCTCATATATATATATATATATATATATCCATTTTTATTGATGATGTTATTATGATCTAGATGAAGAGGATACCATTGATGATATTCAACCAATGAGCACCAACGTGTTTTTAGATATAGACAAAAAGGGAACAACCGAGGTGTTACCACAGGTATGTTTACGCTATATTATAGTTATATCGTTTATGGTATATATATGTGTGTATATATATATACTCCCAATTCCTATACGTCATCCATTGCTTCTACACATCTCTAAAATCTAATTTAGGGTGATTTGACCCATGCAATACATTTCTCTGCTTCGCACCATCAAACAACCAATAGTATATTTCCTCTATAGTTCATAAGGAAGCTGCATTTCATTATAATGAACCAGTGACTATCAATTATTCTCGTTTATTCCCATGACTATTGGGTTGATTTTCCTATATATGGAAAATGGAAAAATTCTTATTAGTTAGTAACCATACAGTCCTGAAAACGATCTATTGTTTTTGTCGGTACGATCATGCATTATGATTGGACAATTTACATATCGTAGTCAAATATAAATATTTCAATTAAATATCCCAGGAGGATAATTAAGATGTACCAATCAAATTAGAGATTGCAGATGAAATTATGCTTCAGTTTAGTTGCGGTAATAAGATCCATGCTTTAAAATTTAAAATTATTCAATCATCAACTCATGTATCATAGTCGCTCGCACTGACGTCATTTCCAACAATGAACAGGCTCAAGGAGTTGATGTTAACGGGTCATCACGTCATCGTAGATTACCACATGATCTGCAGGAGGATATTCGCACGACTTCTAAATGGAAACTAAGATCAGCAATGAGAATGCTTTTCTCCACTAATGCGTAAGATAGCTAGTGATAGTAATCATCTGATATTCTATGTATACAGAATAGATGATGCGTATTTAGAGAGAATATATTTCATTTGACTCCTAGATACACGAACACGAGATTTATATTATTGCATGGAATGATTGGGTATATGTATTGATGAACCAATCACACCACATGCATGAAGAGTGCAGTTGCTATCTATCTTCCTCCTATGACTATACGTTATGTATATTCTCTCCTTGTAAGCGTTGCTATATATGCAACAATATATATGTTTACTATGTTCTTGTGAGCCATATTACTGGCTTTCAATATTTATTATATTGTATCATACATACCATTCCATATATTAAATTAATAATTGCTATCCTTGTATTATAACATGATATAATATATTAGGTATATACCTAAACCGTTATACTTATTAATATCTATTCTCTAATGCATCTATATTCATCAATCTACCTAGAGCACTATTATACTATCATACTATAATACCATCGCACCCTTACACAGACTATCAACGTAACTAATTACATTATTTTTTCTCCCATCAACAGAAAGGAAAAGCAGACCGCACCTGGTAAGTGTATATCTTAATTTGGTAATCATATAATAATAACTTCATGTAATAGGTAAATACGGTATAGGTATCCGTTAGTTACAGTGATCTTATACGATCTTATTGGGTCTATATCATTGCTTATATTATTATTAGCCTTATATTTCCCTTCATGTTTATCATGTTTTTTGTCCCTGTCTGTTTCTTCTATAACACTTCCCGCTGTATGTTTCCGTTGGTTATTGTACATTTGAAAATTATTGCCCATTGACTTAACCCTATTATGATTATTATTATTTATTATACACATTCCATACATTATTACCATTGTGCTGTATTTCAATAATCATAACCTCTGTAAACGTATGTATATGTATACAAATACATATTAAATTACACACGATTCACTCATAACTACTTCCTACACAATCCCTCTGCCCCTCTCCAATCTAGTAGCATGACACATGACCAATCATATTCCTTTCTTAACGTTAACCTCCTCTTCACAGTAGAGATAATAGATCGACCTCCTATTGAAGTAACGGATTATAGTACTTATAACATGTTTGCCATTTCAAATAAAATTAATGCCCGACGCAAAATTAGGTATGTCTCCACATCATAATCACGTGAACTAGACTCTCTCCTATTGGTGTAGTGTAGGGAGAACCCAGTTCTTATTGACCCTTTTTTATTTATGTATAGTTTTATATGGCCATTAAACATGTTATATTATATTATATTATATATTTATAGGCTTGTAGGATAGTATAAATGTAAAGTATAATTGAATAATCTATACTAATATAGTTTAATATTGTTCTGGCCTGGGGATGTTTACACCATATCCCAATTTATATATATATATATCCAATAGCATGTTAGTACTTTTAAATAACACCGTATTATTGGCTAATATATATATATACCTACATGTAACACAGCTTGCCAAGCACTCTGCCATCCAATGCCATGCACATGCTGCCTGCAACCCAGGTAATGGTTGGCTTTCTCTTATAGCTTTTTATTGATATTATTGGTGACTAGCTACCCTTTTTTAATATCATACCCCACTTTAATGCGAATTCTAATGACCAATTGTCTGTCTATACTACTTATATGTTATTTTGTGTATACATAAAGATATGCGCTCTTTTAATTATGTATGTTATAGTATAATATAATATGCTATGCGACGCTATCATACCAATTAAATGAAGAGTAAACAACATACAGATTCGAAATTGTCCAATATCTCGTATTCATATAACTCATTCTCATACCTACCTACACCCACACCTACCTTTAGGCGATTGATATAAACAATCTAGCTGAGATTATAACCCGCCAACAAAATACCATTGAAAAACTAACCAATGATGTTGGCGTGTTAAAAGCATGGGTATGTATTTCCGTTCACACTATCTCCCTCTGTCTCTTTCTTCATATATATCTATATACATGTATGTGTATATATATGTACGTATATATTTTTCCTAAACATATACTAAACGTATATAACAAAACATACATATAGTTTCTCAAACAGTATGATGCGTATTTCTTTCTTACTCACAACTCACTGATCTTAAATATGATTGGTAGATTCAAAAAGAGCATAACCGTCGACCATCTGATCAGGATCTACTAGTGGACCAGTTATAACTGGATATATATATATGCTCATGACCAACCATCATATATTCTCATTTTAAGTCCCCCAATCACTATCACCTTTTAAAATCCAATCACTATCACCTTTTAAAATCACACCTCTAGTTAAAATCAGTTTTTCTAGCATTTATATATCACATAACATTCTAGAAACAGAGTAAATGTAAAAGTAAATATTATAGTTTAAATTATTCATTTGTATATTTTAAGACTGCAAGATTACTAGAATTTGATGGTTTTTTTTTTTTTTTAAAAAAAAAAAAAAAAA
>NAOQ01000026.1:63096-87069 GCA_002751075.1 Ichthyophonus hoferi
AATAATAATAATAATAATAATAATAATAATAATAATAATAATAATAATAATAATAATAATAATAATAATAATACACCCTGTGACCATGTCCACTACTATTTCACTTTACGCCCATATGAGCCTATCTAGCTATCTAGTTATCTACTTATCTACCTATCTATCTATCTACCTATCTATCTATCTACCTATATCTACCTATATCTACCTATATCTACCCACCTGGTATATAGCCAGCCCCATGCAATTGAAGGTAACAATAGGTTCGTCATGTATATCATGCCTTGAAGGAGCATCTATATCTCCTGAGTCAACCAAATCTGAAAAATCAATAAACGCTGTCCCCTTAGTAAGAACAGTTTCCTGGATATAGTAGAAGGTAAAGTAATTATATCATGGTGTAAAAGAAAAGAGAAAAGAAAGAAGGGAAAGACGTAGTGGGATAATAAGAATAACGTATATACTTGGTAAAAGATAGCTATGTGTGTACGTATGTATGTATGTGTATGTGTATATGTGTATGTATGCATAGATATATAGATTAGTAAACTATATAAAGCACGCTTTAATAACATAGTATACGTATAAAACGTAATATATTTACTTAACATAAAGTAAAGGATATATATATGCTATATACATAATAAAAATATCAAACCAAGTAAAGAAAAGTGTGAAAATATAAGAGTAAAAATAAATATGAAATTTCATTGTATATATAGTGGTCTATATTATAAACAAAGATGTCGTTGCCCTATAGTTTTTAAACAGCATCTAATCCATCGTTACGAGCGGCCGACTTGTCCTAAAGAATGATTATATATAATATATTATTTATGAACTGATATTGAGCTATTTCAAAATAAGCAATAATCCAATTTAATCAACCTGTATTTGCAAATAATAATATTTAGAGTTTCCAGATGGTTTAATTTTAAAACGTTTTGAAAATAAATTCAAATTCAATGACAAATAAATACTATATTAAAATAACGAATTAAAAATAGTCTGTTACATAAACCAATCAATAATAAAATAAAATAATTAACCACCCGATCTGAAACCTTACACAACATATGATGTCAGAATGGCGTGTAAAGAACTCAATATACGATTGGATCTTATGGAGATGGGTGAAGTCATCTGAAAACTCTTTAAATAAACCAACCAGATGTTAGTGTTATTTATGTAAAAATATATATATATAAACCTAAATAAGGTTTATCATGCAATAAGAAATTGGATTTATTACATATGTTTGCATACATGTTTTTATGTGTGCGTCTATATTTATGCATGTGTGTGTGTGTGTGTGTGTTTGTGTATGCTCATAAATGTCTATATATATGTATGTGTGTGTGTGTGTTTATGTGCGTATGCTATTAAATAAATGTACTTTGATATATATATATATATAAGATATAAATAGGTTTATAAACCTGCATATTCTTATTTATAAATTAGTACACCATTAGTATGTATTTTCACTGGCACAAAATTAGCTGGGTTATACACCTTGCTTACTATATATAAATTCAGCTAAGCTAATAAAATGATATGTTTAAAAATATACATCAATCATGTTATTATGGTGACCATATTATATAATAATATCTACTAATTAATATATCAGCATCAATATGTCTCTACTATATAATAGTTTCATTGATTGATATGTTATAATTGGTTGGTTATATTTATAATACTTTTAGTTATTTCCAACTAGGAATATATATAATATTTGTCCTTATTTACTTTGGCATATTATATGCGTTAATTATATCTATAATAAATTAACCAATTAGTTTTATTGGATAAATACTTTATTCTGCAATACGATGGATAGAAACTAAAACAATACCAATACCCACTTTCGTTTGGGAAGTACAGGTACCACCCTACATATGGGCATGTTCCGAGGTTTTTTTTAGGTATAGTACTCTCTATCTGACTATAATAGCCACTAGTCTTTGGAGCTGATGCTGGTCGAGAATTCATTTGATTCCCTCCCCATCCCTGTCCTCTTCCTCTCCCTCTTCCTCTCCCTCTCCCTCTATCTCTGTGTGTATAGTTGCTTAGCCTCAAAATAAAATATTAATTTACATTTAGGCTGTTTCGTTCTGACTGAATATCAAATAAAGTATGAGAGATGCTTTCTTGCAAAGATAGTGTTATAAAAAGTCATTCCTTCAAAGTATGTATGTTTGCATGCATGTATGTACGTATATAGGTAGGTAGGTAGGCAGGTATGTATTTATGTACATATGTTTGAATATATATATATATATAAGAATATTGAAGCATGAAGGTATTCAATTAGTACTCTAGATATACTTATGATGTTATATCTTCATTGCACTACCTTTCATACTCCTCTTTTATTGGTATCATAAGTCTCGTTAAAGGTACCCCACCACTAATATCATTCACTCACTATAACTAGTATGCAAGTAAACAACATATTATTATTTGTTCATTTGTTTCTTAAATTTTAACTGACTATATGCAAAAACACTAATTAAGCCTACAATAATCAAGTGAATATAGTTATATCTTGTCCAACAACCTAGTATTTTGTATTTTAATTGATATAAATCAATACAAAACAATACTTATGCACAAACCCCAATTAAGGTTCGTTTTATAAAATGTAATATATTACAAGGCCAACCATTAATAAATATCTATATATCAGTTTAGATAAATAAAACCACAACATATTCTTGATATATATATCCACATCTCTATGTTTATACCTATTATAACTGCCATTCCTTTTTCCTTTCCCTTGGTCTTCAGATGGTAGTGACATGCCTCTGTAATCAACACTATGTAGAATTTCACTGTGATTGCTTTTGGTTAGTGAGATAATAATATGGCATTACATGTTATGAAATAATAATGATTCATATAGCTTATATGATTATTTTCTGTTGCTATTCGTAATTTAATAATTGTTTTCCCGTAGTATCTCCCAATCCCCATGTTTTTTATTTGCATATATCCATCACAACATCATTGCCTATTTGTCTAGCTTCATTGCTTAAGTACTTCCCAATATTTAATTACATGTACGATGTACATTCATTTACATCCATATACACACCTAAATTCATAAAAATATATAGATAGACCTACACTTAACATAAAAATTAACACAGACAAACATGCACATATATAATCTTGATCAATAAATAATCTGAAGCACATGTTTTATATAGGTAGTATAGTGTCACCTATTATAATACTACATAATTCTTCAAGTAGTGACTATATTATTTTTTCTAAAAAATTATCTCCAGTTCATCTATTCATTCTCCTCTCATATATTTCCTGTTATCATATTATGCAACAATTACATCCATACACTCTTTCATTTATTTATAACAATGTTCTTTTATATTAATATACCATAAACCGGTCTCCTCCTTGCCTCTCTTACTATAATACAAAACTATCTCTTAATTCATTTCTTGCTGCTTTTTCTTTCTTTCCGTTCCAAGTTTCAAGCGATGGCAGTTGAAGTGGTGGCTTTGGTGTGTTTCAGTCTCCTATTCAAAACATGTGTTTAAAGGTGATATACAAACAAGCCAGAAAGAAACGTTTGGATGACTAACTGTTTATGTTTTGCTGTGTGAAAGAAAAAGGAAAGTGAAAGAAATGGACAGTAGATTACTTTATACTATATAATTATATATGATTATATTATGTAGTAATCGGTATTTTATTATATTATCTACTATAGTATATTAGTATATTAGACTATATTGTACTATTTGTTATATATTATTTGTTGTTGTACTGCGTTATATTATAGTGCATATTATCTTATAATATGTTGTACTGTTTGAAATGATATTATGTTATACTACAATACATTATTTTATATTATATTATATTAAATTGTACTATATAGTTTTATATTCCATCATATTATATTATACTATACTATACTGTATTAATACTAGATTATGTTGTATGAACTATATTATATTATAATACTATATTAGTCATTGATTCTTTCCTCCTAAAGCCATTTCCTTCGCTAATTGCTTTATTTTGCCGCCTTTTTAGGTATTATTTTCTAATGATTGGCACATTTTATTTTATATCTGATTAAAGATTAAGTAAACAGTGATTCTAATTGGTTCATAACAGCAGGGGATAAAATTAAAATAGCCTCAATATTCATATCGTTTTTCTGTTTAGGTTTTAATTGTATTTTTAATGTTTTCGCCGCAAATAATTATTTTTAATAATTTTATATTATTTAATATGTTGAAAATTCTTAAATACTCTCTAAAAATTATAATTATAATTAGTAATAATATACATAAACTTATACTTGATTGATATGCGGAAGAAACGATGATATCTACGGATGTATGAATGGATCTCATATTTGAAAAATGAAACGAGTACAAAGATACAGAAAAAGAAAAAGAAAAGAAAGTCTTATTTAGTTTAAACATAAAAAATGAAGGCTTTAATTTATAGATAGTATACTCAAATGCGGTGTATATGACCTTGGTATCTATATATATTCTTGTAGACAAACAAGTCAACTAATCGCATGAATTACCCAGTTATGATCAGGCATTCATTTAAAAATTATCCAATGAAATTAGTCAAGTTTATAAGCTATGCTGGAAGCTGGAGAGAAATAATCTATAATATACAGTATATAATATATAATATAATATAGTATATATATTAATGAAAGCTTACCTTGTTAACGTGCTCCTTTCCGTCTAAATGTCCTTAACTGTGCTAGGTTTGACGTGCACTCTCCCCAACGGTCGTGTTTTATTTCAAGGTGAGATTTTAATCAGTACTACTTTTACTATCTCCCTCTATCTCTCTTCCTCTATCCATCTCTATCTCTATCTACGTCTATCAGTCACATTCCCTTTATGTGTACCTCACTCTTCCTACATTATATACTCTTTCCCATGTGTATGATCATATTTTAGGAAGATTAAAACATGAAGCACCCCAGGAACCTCATCCTCACTTTCCTTCAACGCAACTCTGTTTTGGATCATACGTATACTTGTACTTACACCTGCATACCATTCCTTTATTCTCAGATTTAAACCTCCATGTTGCCCAAGGAGAGGCATTGATGATTAGAGGACCATCGGGGACCGGAAAAACAAAACTTCTGCGTTTATTAGCTCAATTAGACGCACCTGAAAAGGGCTCTTTTATTCTCAACGGCACAGAAACACCCGAGAAATTGGGTATTCCTGCTTGGAGGTTGGTTACTTTTATTGTTATTCTCTTTTCATTACCTTCCTTCTGACTGAAGTATTCAAGACTATTCTTTTTTTTATTTTACTACAGTTTATTGTGTTAGAGATGACTTGGCCTGGTTCCTACACCAAGATAGTAGGATAAAAAATATGAAGCGTTCTCACGTGATTGCCGTTTTTTCTTGCATCATGAAAATATCATGGTGATAGTTGTGTTGTTTTTTTAAAATAGAAAGGTTTACATCTATGCCCAAGTATGCTTATATATATCAGGTACTGAATGTATGTGTTGTTGCATAGCTTAGGGATACTTATTAATCATAACATGTAAAATGCCAGAATCAACGTATTATACGTTGCACAAGACGCCCCTCTTCTTCCAGGAACTCCTGCGGATTTCTTTAAGCAGGTAAGGCTTTTATAATATGAAATAGCAAATATATGTTTACAGAATTATTTTCTACTTATTATGTTTCTTTTCTTTACTGTCTTAGTTTGAGTATTTTTTTTGTTCTCTCTCCCTCTTTCTCTCTCTTCCTCTTTCTCAACTAGACTTGTAAGTCATATGTGTTTATATTCATATTTAAATATAAATCACCATTTCATACATCCCAAATATATACATGGATATTATAGCAATCTCAGGTATATATCTTGAAACTAATTTATCCTCAGTTCATCTACACTCTATCTTATATTAATATGCTCATCCCGTTTATTGAAATTCTTTTCTCCTATGTATATTGGGGCTTTAAAACTGCGATAGCAAATGCCACTACTTAGGAACCTCTCATTAAATTCCCAACAACTGTAGTTCCCTAAGACCAAAACCATCTCTACTTCCTTAAGCCTGTATAACACATCAAGATCCCTAATAGCCTATATGCTATAGATATCTACATTAGGCTAAGACTGCTCTTGATTACGATCTTTCATGGCTATAATCAAATGTTTCACTCAGGACGTAGTCTATTTTAAAATCTTAGATTACGTAAACCAATCGTGCTGATCTGGACATAATCTATATTTGACAATCTACTCGTTTGTATTTCATCTCAGATCACATCATTTAAGGGCCAGAAGGGAAGGAGTCTTGGTAATCCAATAGCAATTGCCTCGCAGTGGTTTCTATCGGCTGATAAGTTTGATGAGGTTAGTCACTGGAAGGAATTTGATTTCTAATTATACTTATGTATACATGTCTGTTATATGTATTTATATTTCTTGAATGCATATACATGTGATTGGTAAGGTATGGCCATATGTATACTTGTTATAAAGGATTAAAGAAAAGCAGGAAGAGAGTTATTATCAATTCAGCCATGTTAATAATATGCTTCATACAATGCATATGTGGGTGGTAGACCAGGCCCTTGTAGTTCTCGTATTCTTATTGGGTGGGCTGACATCTACCCAATAGCCAGCCTGTGATTATAAAGATGGCCATTGGCAAACTGTGATTGTAGAGATGTTCATTCATTGGTAGGCTGTGAATATACGAATGGTTATAGGCCCAATAAAGGACCAGGAATGCTAGTTTAACTTTAATATTAGTTACTATGGAGAATAGACTCTAAGTGCTCTCCGTCATTCATATTGAGAGATAGTTGATACTGTATATCTGGCATGACACTTCTTTTATTGTTGTCTACATTCCAGACATATATGACTCTTTGCTTTTTGCTAAATGTAATTACTTGTTACTCTAATTATATTAGTCAAAATTTAGAAACATACCACTATAAAGAAATAGAAAATAAAACACTACAATATTCACATTTATTCTGCAAAACTTTTCTAGCGTTGGACTGATTTGTCCGGTGGTGAACGTCAGAGAGCTAACTTGGCTATTGCTGTTGCTTTAAGACCAAAGGTATGTATATATATATGGGCGAAATATAGTAGATTGTCGAAAATACTTATTACTTAATATCATTGTTTGTCGCTGCTCTCAATTGGGAGATCTGGTCTGTTTCAGGTAGAAATTACTCTGTTGTTATATTGAGGCCATATCATAAGCATAAGCATATATTGCACTTTGATTGTCTTACATCAATTTATTTACTTTTCTCAGCACACTTTGTACCGCAATAAAATTCTATTTTTAAAGAATGAACTAAATCTTATTAGGAGTGGGTTTAATTCATTAATTAGTAAGGATATTCATTCAATACGAACATCCGCACTAATTAACTTGTGCTCATAATTATATATGCAACATTAAGGTACTAGTATATGAGCTATGATGGCTAACATGCCATCTTTTATAGCATTATGATATTTGCCTAATGACATAACTACTACTCACACACCTGAGTTCTCAAGCACGCTAGTAACCAATTATATATATATATATATATATATATATACATTTATTTATAGTTTTATTATAAGCTGTATCATTTAGCCTTGACTACAACCAGTACTATCTTTATATATCTCAATGCACTATTGGGTGTTTGTCTGTACTTTCCATGTTGTCTGTTGTAATCCTTTTCATTTTTTCTACCTCTCTCTCACCCTTTTTCCCTTTTCATTATTTTTTCTCTATTTTAATCAAACCAACCACATATAATGCTGACCTAGGGCCTCTCAGGTGCTTTTGTTGGATGAAGTGTGTAGTTCGCTTGATCCTGAAGCAACTTTAGCAATTGAAGAAACCTTGTTGTCAGGCCAGTTTACTACTGTGTGGGTATCACATAACCAAATACAGGTATGTTATATGGTCTGTGAATCAATGTATATGCATTAATACATTTTATGAATACGTATTGTATATATCATGTTTGTGAATGCAGGACCTATATGGATGTATTATATGTATAAGATATATATATTCAAAAAACGTTTGTACAACTCACTGACATCTATTATTATATAAGAAATGATATATAAAACTACCTAATAATTACGGATAAGATTGTCAATTATATATATATATATGGTAACTAGTTTTTTTCTTTTCTTAGAATTATCACTTATCCATAAGTGCGAAAACATTATAGAAGTATATGCTTTTAAGCAGATATTGATCAGTAGAAGGAAGCATTAAAGTTTTATATGTATTGAAATAATACCATATCATCTTACATATATATATATATATATTGTTAATCACAAGTCATTAATCCCAACCACTGGCATCATTTCATTATAACTTCCAGGTAGAGCGAATCAAGTGCGTCCATGTCAATTTAAAAGATTTTTTACCAATCCACGATAACAAGGGACTCTCGGACGAGAGTGTGACTATTGCTTAAACCAAACCAATTATAACTCCTTTACACCTCGTAGCTCTGATAGATATAACAGGGTTAACACGAGAGAGTAAAGTGTATTTAGATTAAAAAAATATTAAAAAAGTGAATTGTTAAATTGAGGAAAATGAATATGGAGGTAGTTAATTCGTCGCCACCTATTGTGATAGGATTGG
Organism: Ichthyophonus hoferi; assembly: GCA_002751075.1. Classification (NCBI taxonomy): domain Eukaryota; class Ichthyosporea; order Ichthyophonida; family Ichthyophonidae; genus Ichthyophonus; species Ichthyophonus hoferi. The sequence goes on from NAOQ01000026.1 coordinate 71,782, forward strand.
ATAGCTTGGGGTGGGTGTCTTGCTATTGGTCGTGAATATTTCCTTTTCTTTACTTTCTCTGTGTTTTCATTTTTTTTATTGGTTTAATGACTAGATGTTTGGTAGTTTATCATTTATTGATAGCACATGATCTACGCTATATCTCAGCGAAGCTAATTGTTGTTTATTTCTATATATAGGTTGTACATAGCTCATTTAAGCACGTGTTCGTGTATTGAAGCACACGCGTATATGCACATAATCTTATTAACTATATCTATGTAAAATAATTATTGAGATCCATTCTTGTTTATAATCAGCAAGTGAAATGAGCAAGGAAGAGTGTACAATATTATGTTATGCTTTGTTATTGTACGCTATTTTATAATATGGTCAGATATGATGTTATCTTATTGTATCTTATCTTATGATATAATATGGTATTATGCTATGCTAAATAATTTTATATTTATATATGTTATGGTATGACAGGATGCTATATTACGCTATATTATGTTATATTACAATAAAAGATGACATAATACGATATATCCATACAAACAGTATCCACCACGCCCCACCTACTCACACCTGCCTCTCAAATCTCCTTACTATGCAGTTACTGCTCCCTTTTATTAATTATTAACATTGTTCTTTCTACTGTTCTTCATCTTGGTCTCACTGAAAGACTGGTATGTGTGTTTATACTTTGTGATTTTGTTTGTTACTTATCATTACTCGATCATATCACCCATAACTATGGCTTGATATTTAATTTTCTTTATTTTGTAATTGTAAGATGACTAGACACCTCCATAATACTTATTCGGGTATATTACAATGTTTTGTTGTTGTTACTTTCAGAGATGTGTTTATGTGCGTTGAGAGAATGGATATAAAATGCCTATTTTTTTAAAAATGCTTCGCATTGATATTGTGTTTCATTTTTATTATTCTTAATGTGAGTAAAAGGCATGGTGTTTTCGTTTAAATTTTTATGGGCACTAAGGGTATATATATATATGATTAGACACTATGTGATAGTATCCTAGCAAGCACATATATACGTGCTTGCATATTCAAGAGAGCTTTTATCTATGTTCAAGGAAAGAATACTATATGTTGAAAACCTATGTATATGTATTTAATATGGATTAGTCATTGTAAAATACCCCTATGGAAGCAGAATAGCAACAAAAAGCAGTCACACAAAGCATTTGTCTTTAATTTTATTTTATTTTTCCATTCTGCAACGTAAATACCAAGGAAGATTGATTCTGATTATTGGTGGTGTAGTATTTTTTATATATTTTTCTATTACGTATGTACAAGATATAGCACACGCAGGGATTATAGCGTGCCAAAGCATACACACCCATACCAGTATAGGAAAGATATTAAGCAAATTAACGAGTACATATGATCCATGTGTAAATATATGTCGTTTATGTAGATTATGCCTCTGTTATTCCATGTTTATTTTCCGTCATAACTTGAAGGAGTTGATATATGTGATCAAGCAATGCTGAAAGGTATTGTTAGAATACTGGTTATGTAATTGTGTTAGAGGCTAATATAGGGTGATATTTTAGATTGTGGCTGTGATTCGCTGTGTTGTGCAGCTAACTATACTGGGGGAACTACTAGAATTAAGTAAGTATATTTTCATGTTCGTCTCTTTTCAAAGCACCTTTTTCTCAGTTTCAAATGTATGTATGTGTGTGCTTGTTTGTATGTGTACTTGTCTGGTAACGTCTAATTAAAAGCTTTCTTTAACATATGCTTTTCAAAAATAGTGAAAATTGTTCAGGACACCATTCCTGATCGTTAGTAGAGCATTATCAGCTGATCATAATTTTATACAAATATCCATCAGTATATATAGGACTACATATATAAAAATAATGATATATGATATATATTTCTTTACCTTTACCTCTCTTAAAACCATAAAGTACTTCTATTATTTTCTCTTACTGCCTCTTTGGTTTTCTCTTTGTAACAATTCATACTTACAATTTCAATTTTCCACACTCTTTTGCTTCCAGTTTTCCGAGCAAACAAGGTCTACTTTGTGATTCCTTTTGTCTATGTCACAGTTCTACTGGCGGTTAATGAGACCTATATTCGGCCCAAACGCACTTATGGTTTTCATATGTTTTTGAATATCGGAGTCGCCATGTCAGCCCCAATTACTGTCGTTATGGCATATGGTATTCACTTAACCCCTATCGATGAAATTGTTGTTTTTTATCATTGAAAAAGAATGTATGTATATATAGATGCAGACCTATAGGTTTATGGCAAAATATTTTGTTAGGAATTCTCTCTCTCTTTTTCTTTCTCTCCTGCCCCTATTTTCTTACTCTCTGTAACTCATTTATATAAGTCCTATTCCAGTGTTTTCCTGGTTCATTCTTTTGTTTTGTATACTATTTACAAAGAGAGGCTCCCTATATGTGTATGTACGTGTTTTTGTCTTGCTCTAATTATGCCATTATATTATTTCTATAAGCTAAACTCGGACTATTATATTATTAAACTATTATGCATACCATCGTCCTATCACACATATATACCATCATACTAGTAAATATTCTAACACTTGCATATCTTTTTGACAGCAACATTTTTTGTTGTTCGCCAGGATCCTTGGTATGATGCCCAATACTTAATTCCTATGACTGGCATGCTACTTGGAAATATGCTTAATGGGATCTCATTGGGATTGGACCACTGTCTAAATGGAGTTGAGTAGGTATTGGTTTTTAGTGTATGCGTTTAATTGGTGGGTAAAGCATTAGGGCCTTTATATGCAAGGATATGGACTTAATTGGATGATGTTGTTGGTTTTATTTAAGCCACAAATATATATATGTATGGCATGAATATATAGATAGTGGTTTTCATGTTTTTTTCTTCTTTTTTCTGTTAAATCTTTCTTATACAGCTGTAATGGTAGCAAGAGCTAGGTATACTTGCTAAATTTACTAGGTAAGTAAATATCTAAATTAAAATGAAAGTAGTGTGTAGAACATAATCTTAATCAGTGAACTCCGACTGAATGCAAGATGGTACTCGTGTATATTTAGTACACTTGGAGTTGATGTAATGAACTATATATAAGTTATATATAGGTAACTACTCCTATCTATTTATTTATTTTCTCTTCTGTCTTGCATTTATCTTATAGTGTTCTCATGAATAGCTAGCCCGATGTTAGAACTTTCCCATGAATTTACTAATTAATTTATTAATTAATTGATTTATTAAGATAGTTCAGAGTAGTAAAATCATTCTGATATGTAGATCTCTTGGTGACGGATAAGATTTATATTTGGTGGTAAATAAATCATTCAATGGTGATAATAATGTAGCTGTTGTATTCTTACATAAGAGAAACGAATGAAACCCGATCAAGCATACTTTTGCATATAAGTGATTTGCATATACATATATTATAACCTATTTAGATTTTTGTGTGTATGTACATTATAAATCATTTGCATGTAGTACGATTGTATTAGTAATTGTGTTAGAGATTTCATGTTAAGAGAGGTGGAAGAGGAAGCCTTAGGGAGTGGGTGGAAATTTGTCTTTTTTTATAGAAATAATAGTAACTCTCTGACCCCACAGTGAAGGGAGACGATCCATTGAGTTCTATTTAGCTGCTGGTGCAACACAGTGGGAGGCTACCCAGGTCCTGATACAAGATGTATGTGATATATATTTTTTTATTTTCTTACAGTTTCATAGATGTATGATGCACATTTTTATTCCTGTTGGAACACTCAACGTCCTTGGTAATATGAGTTATATATAAATACTCTTATCTATATACCATTAATATTTGTTAATAAAATATTACAGGAGAAATATTTCCATCACCAGCTATTGTAGATCCCACTTGTTTAGTAAGAAACCCTCCTTTAAATCTAACAAATATAAACATACTAAAGGGCCACCAATCCTTAATGAAGAGAGGCATTTGTCTTTAATGCATTAAAATTATATATACTGTCCTTATTTTAACTTCCTAATTTCATTACCAGATTAAAATCTGATCCACACCGCATGCTACTACTTTATTAGTACGGTAGTGTAACATTAAATGCTTGGTTAGTAGTAAACTATTCTAAGCAAATGTGAATGCTAATGGCTATATATTTATGAGTCTAATAGAAGCTACCTATAATGCGAATTACCTGATACTTCTTTGACAGGTAAACAAATGTCTTACAATTACGGGATAATGTATGTATATATAGTGTATATTATTTCAACATGTCCATTGCCATATTATATATGTAATATTTGTGTTTTCACATGTTCCTTATGGTGAAAATGTCATCCTTATATATTTCTTTCTATCATTATCTGCTTAATCATTATATGTTTCTGGTTTTTCATTTATCCAGCTGCATATGAGATAGGTTTTGGTCATGTCTGCCTTCTGTAAAAATGTAATTAAGTATACTGATCTTTCTCAGTGGATGTATATATAAGGTAGTTGTATTGGCAATGTAGTAGTATATTCAAAATAGTACAGTGTAAGTTTTGCAAACGTACCAATTCATTTACTTCTTGGTCATCGTCATTTTATTGCCTGCTATGTTCTATCCTCACATATTCTTTATATTTCCTACAGTCTCTTCGTGTGGCTATGATGCCGACGCTCAACGGAATGAATATAATTGGTCTGGTTTCCATTCCTGGTATGATGACTGGTCAAATATTGGGGGGCTCCACCCCGCAACAAGCTGCCCGTTACCAAGTAATTACTCTTATACTATACACTATCTCTTACTCTCCTCCTCTCTGCATAATGATTGGTTATTAGGTTTTATTAGTGTGTAATAAATAATTATTACCAGAGTGCTATGAAAACATTATCAAGCGTAATTTGCAAATGAAAACATTCAATGGTGCATTATAGTTGATATTGTTATGGCTAGAGCATTTATTCTCAAATGAATCGCCTTGTAAAGTGAGAAATGAAAAGAAGGGTAATATGGAGACAAAATATTGCTAAGGTATTATAAGTAAAGAATTTATTGTGCTCGTTTTTCAACTACACTAACCAAATGCTCTCCCTTTTCTGTCTCTTCTTTCAGATTGTCATTATGTTCATGATTTGTGCAAATGTGGGACTAGGCTGCATCATAGCGATTTATCTGACTGTGCTTGCTGTATTTGATAAGAACCACCGCCTCCTCTCGCATAAAGTCGTCAAGAGAAAGAATAGCAGTGGGGGCATCCTGGCTAAGACATACTATCATGTTAGACATCTATTTAACCATTATGTCTCTAAAAGGAGTGGCTATCAGGAGATCAAGTGATTAGAATAAGCTCATTTAAAAATCCTCAAAGCCTAGCCTATTAAACTATTCTGTTATACGATTGTGAGTCCTGGCTTTCTTGTCTTTCCGTGGCTAATTATGTCATGCATTGGAATATGACAATGTACTAACCGAAAACTTCATAATGTCCTTGATTAAGATTTATAAATGTTAAGAAGCGTTTTAGAATGAGATTCCACTTGGTGGTTAAGACTTGGGCATTAATTAATGATGAATAATTAACTTAATGACGTCCCGAATTGTGTTTAATTAGGGACTGGATGTTTAGTTTTGTCTAGAGTGAACATCTACCGTGGTTTTAAATAGTATTGGTCATTGGGTTTTAATCATATGCATAGTGGCTTATGATGCTCATGGTATGTAAGTTTCAGAATGTTTCTTTGAATAATCACTGGAAAACTTGCTCAGAGCATGTTCCAAAACAATCATCTTAAGTTCTCATTGGGTAATAATTTAACCTGGGCTGATTAACATGTGGTCAACTTGGTCTTGACCTGGATTGAACAAATATGTAACCATCATACACAGACTTAGCCTGAATCCCGAATACAAGTTGCAATTAGTAAATGCAAGTATAGTTTCAAAATAAATTGTAGTAAGTATGACAGAGCAAAGGACAAATACCCTTAGAAGGACTGCCTCTGACTATAAACGTAAATCAGTTACTGCAACTAATACCAGTATAGGATCTGTAGGTCTCTGGGAAACGAAACGCCGAGTTGAACTTTTGCCTGATTCAAGTACCAGATTCAAATGACACCCATATGTCAAGATAGTTAAGAAATTATTGCAACCCAAGTGAAAATTCTGATTCAAGAAGAAGGAGATCTCAAATATCTGTTGGGTGATAATCCTTCCACTACCTTAAAGATAGGTGCAGGGTCCCTCTGATAACCTTAGGCCCATCACTGGAGCCTGAGTTTAAAACTACGTTAATTTCCTTTTTTGAATAGAAAGGAGTACAGTCATCTTTTTGGTACGTGAAAACTAAATCTCTTCACTTGTCTCCAACTTTCTTCATTATGCTATCCTATATGCAAACTTTATTTTTGTAACGAACTACCCAATTCTGGCCCCCACTGAGCGCCCGGAGTTTTAATATGTAGTTTAGAGTAGTTTCGGCATTGAGCAAGCTTCAAAGTAGGCCTTTTGCCATTTATAAGCACATATCAGCACATACCACTCTAACTTCCTTGCATTATAGGAAAATATCCCCATGACCACAAACCCGATTTTATCTTAAATTTTTGAAATCACTCTGTAATTTCAGTAACTTCTGCTCTGTAGCTTCCAAGTTTAAATTATTTAATTGATCACGTTCTGATTGCTACATTACCTATAGTACGGCATAAACATAGAACCATTCTTCTTTGAATGACATAAAATTAACTATGTATTATAACAATATCAAGTGAAGAAGAAAAAGATCATTGTATGCTAGTCGACCCCAAAGAGGAGTTAGCACAGCAGACTAGGAATTTCAACAGTCTAAATCAATCAGACTGCAGAGTGGCTAGTAGCTAAGTACTCGTTTACTTTGTTATCTACACAAGTATATGGGCCAGGTATAAACATTTACATGTGCCAAATTTAGCTTGTATTTTACTTATTTTCACTTATTATCTTACTGATTTTGAACAGCAGGTAATGATTGCAGAAAAGAAACACAATAATACGGTGTCATTGCACTGGGTCCTGCTTCTGTAAAGATAGAGATCTGTATCCTCAAAAAATGGATTACACCATATGTAGACTAATTACAATTTTACCACTAAATAATTAGATCTATAACTAGATTAATCTATATAGTATATGTGGCTATATTCAAAAGCACATGGCATGCCCATGTATTAACCGCAATATGTGGAAAATTACCTGTGTTCAAAGACAATTTGTTAAAATTGAAATGAAAACAAAATGTAATATGGAACATTGCTAAATACGGTGATGTGTTTCTATATCCTATGCTCTCAAATGAAACAATTCCCTGGCTTTATTTTACTTACTATTCATTAGGGAGAAAAATAGTAAGCAAAACCTGAATTTGGCAAATATAGCTACATATACGTATAACATAGACAAAGTAATTATAATGATAGTCATATAATTAAGTAATACTGGATCTTGAAGTATTCCATATATAAAATACTATGTTTAAAAAGTATGCAAAGATTCTGTCTGAAACATATTGGGGACTCTTGATTCTGTAGTAATTCTGAATGATGCCTATACAGTTTTTATTTTAAATTCGCCGCTTACAATAGTCAGCTACTATCTTAAACATGGGTGAAATAATTACTACACAGGTAAAGTTGACAACATTTTGGTTTTCTGTCTATGTTGTTTAAAAGCTATTATGCAAATGAGCAATAAAACAAATAGGATTATCATCATATTATTTTGTTGTTATAACATTGTGTCAATATCAGCCCATGTGGTAATTTCCTTATCCATGTTCAAGTTTTCAGCCGACTGTTGCAAGCAAAGAATTTAGGATGAAAACTGATAACTCTTATTTGATATCATTATAAAATCATGAGCCCCCAATCTATCTCAGACAAAACCATTTTACACTTTTTAAATATAGCATTTTATATATACTAGTACTTCAGCACCTAATATTAATTAACAGGATAGCTGTAATTATTTAGTTTGCCTATTTTGTGTGTGTGACTATATTTGGCATATTTTAAATTTAATTTACAGACTCCTTGATAATCTAATAAGTATACACTCCCGAACCTACTGATATGTAGATTTGGGCCAAATATTTGCCATAAATTCATTAAAATGTCTAAAGAGTAAGTTAGTGATTGTATGTAGTAGTCTACACAATATTCTGTCCTCAAAAGGTCTACTTAATTGAAATAAATTATTAGATTTAATTTTATATATAGACGTTAATGATTATTTTACATACTGTATGATTTGACCTTGATATTAATTTAATTGACCTAAAGTAAATAAAAAAATCTTTAAACTCCAGGAGCAATAATGTTCTTTTGGCGAAGGAGTCATTTCTAGTGAGCCGAAGTGAAGTCAAACGAAAATAGTCTTTACTCAATGAAGGCATTGATAAAACCAAATCTTTCAAAGGAAAAAAATTATACAGACCAACACAGAAAGAAAATAATTCAAAAGATCCAAATGGTATGATCTTCAGAGATGTTTTCTTTCCATGACTTATTTTGTCTCATTAAAGGATAACAAATATTAACTTTATAATACAGGTAGCTATGGTCAATACTTATTCAAATGGCGAACACTGCTTTTTATTCCCATGTGGGTATGATAATAAAGATGGCAATAAAATCAGTATGGTTACATTTTCATTATTATTTTAGATATTTTTTAAGTTGTGTTTGTTGAAGAGTTAAAGTAATTATCAGTGTCCTTTAAAGGTGAAATAAGAGCCAATCGGTGAACGATTATATAAATAGTTTTTATGATTGATCTATGATCTCTATTTATCGTAATATTGATATTACGTATTATGTAATAAATTTGAACTTATCACATCAAAATTTAATTATGTTTAATAATTACTTACTACTATTATAATTATCATAAAGAAAATAATAAATTAATTACATTTTTTATGCATATCGTTAACTTTGTGGTTTATCTTTCTAAAAGGACCCGGACTTGGGTCAATTTATACATGTGGATGCTATGTGGCTATATATACCAATACACTTGGTATCAAGGTTAACCACAGGAATTAGGAATTCAATTAAAAGAAACTTGTCGGAATTGTAGATGTCTTATTAATATCCTGTAGAAATGAATATATAGTTTTAGATATAGACTAATTATATATAGCTCAATATTGTTTTCAATCTTGACGACGCGAACGAATTAATAGTTATTGCTTACATTATCTGTAAAATTAACCAATAATGTTCTTTCTAGATGTAAGATAGGTGAAACTTCTAAATTTATAATATAATGAAACAACCTACAAACATCTAAGAAACTTGATATTAAATTGGATTTATACTTTGAAATTTATTTGATACTTGATAATATTATTTAATTTAAAACTAATATTTAGAATTACAGGGTAATAACTTTGTGTCTATTATGAAAGCTTTACTCTCCGCTCAGGCAAATATTTATCCTAACTGATCGGGTCAAATGAAAGGACATCTATTGGTTGATATAAATAATTAAAAGGATGTGAATTAGTGATGGTTTACCCGAGGCTCGGGTGCATTTTAACTAAAACTCCCTAAATTATACTACATAAACATGAATATATATATATATATATAATATGAATTAGTTATAATATAAGTTAGTTGTAATGTTTGTAGTGTAATAACCTTACAGTATATTTGCAGATATATATATTAGTTGATTTACCCTATATTAGCAGGTAAATAACCATATCTGACTATTTAAAATTCCTTCATATATGTACCATAGATACCTGTAGTTCAACTTTGTTTGTGACCCTTAGTTACATTGTTATTCTCTTGTTGTCTACTAAATTTTAGGTTATCAACTAACATACATTCTTTGCGGGCTAGCGAACATGGCGTTGCTAAGGACGATATCGTCAGTCCTTATACTGGTGTTGACCGTCTTACTTTCTCTAGGTAGGTGAGGGAATGTGGTAAGGAAAAGATGAGGGAGAGGTGGTTATGATCTTCGAGAGGATGTATTCTTATTTGTAACCGGCAGACTACGTTAGCTAGTCTTCTCGGCTATTTTTTTTTTGGTTATTTTCCAGATGAATGCAAGTAAATTTAAATGTATATGCTTTAATATAAATATGTTTCTGTGTTTGCTAATATTTATACTCAGCTGTATGTAATAATATTTTTGTCCTGCATAAGAGTAGGGCTTTTGCGAAGATACTCTATATTTATGTTTGTATGTTTTTATATATGACTACGCAAATCTATATTATACCTGTGTTGCCTGTGTTTTCCTATGAGTAAATGCGAATTGATATATACGTGTGTCCGTGATATCCCAATACATAGCAAGCCTGTTTTATCGTTCTTCGCCGCAACTATTCTTTTTCAAAAAAAAATTTTTTGATTTTATATTCTCTTTCCACCCACTATCACTCTATTCTTAGTTTCTTTTACTATTTTTTTTCCACATACCTACCTGTTGTTTCAAGTTTTTGTCCTAATCGTACACTATCACACCCCATTCTTTTATCTTTTTCTGCATAGTTTTTTTCTCTTTCTTTATTATATTGGTATTATCATTATCATTATTATATATATGTATGTGTTAAATGTTTCTAACTATTTTTTCTTGTTGCTATTATCTCCGCTGTTCTTATATATCTTGGTATAATACCATTTATTATCAGGTTTTAAAGGTCTTTGTTATTGTATTTATTAATATATTGTATTAATGTATTAATATATTTTGTAATTATATTTTTGATGTATGCTATCAATGCATTGATTGAGAATTTAACGACCGACTTCCATTGGGCCACTACCTACTATTCATTAGTTCAATCACATTGTATGTATTAAAATTATATCTATACTAATTTCTACACTCTTCCCTTTACAGGAGTGGCTGAAATCTTAGACGGTGAGTGAATAAATGTCAGACACTCTGATACTGTGTTTGCTTCACAAAGACCTGTCATTGGTTCTATGATGGTAGAAATACGAAGTTAAAATTTAATTAAATAAATACATTGGGTATTTGTCTGTGCTTAACCCCAAATATGAGCATTAATATGATTGAGGAATCATACAATCTTTTTTAAAAAATAGTATGCTAATATCATACTTGAGACATGATTGGTTAATATATATCATGTAAAGATTGTATTAGTGTAATTTAAAACCTGAGGGTGATTGGAGAAAAATAATGCAAGCTTAAGAAGGGGATATATATCTCTTACTCATACACTATGCAACCATGCAACTATATAGTCACTAGTGATTACATCCATATTTACCCCCCTTACCCTTCTCCCCTAAATAGAAATATGGGTACGATTTGTACGTAAACATGTATGTGTGTGTGTGCAATGATATGAGATAATTGGCTTGAACAAGGACTACATAAGCAAGAAATGAAAAATAAAAATAGGAATGAAAGTTAAATTTAAAATTTAAAATGGGTTGGATATTACAGGTAAGGCTATGTATGAGAGCTATATTCGCCAATCAGACAGCAATGATCCGTCCTATGACCCTGACAATGTAGGTGGTAACTGGCAGATATGTTTATATATACTATATATGTCTGTGTTAGTACATACTATAAGTGGGTTAGTATGTATGTTTTTGTGTTGCTTTATATACGTGTACGTTTGGGTTTTAGCTGATAATATAGGATAGTATTGGATGTATTATGATATAATGAGATAAGATACGATATTAGAAGATATAATATAATGCACTAGTATAGACTTATAAAATGGGGCAATATAGGCTATGATATGATATGATATGATGTAATATGAATATATATGTATATATGTACCTATACATATGTAACCCTATAATCAATTTTATATGTATATGAATGGTTGAATGACCAAGGAATCTATACACTAGGCATTGTTATACCTCGTGGATTCGGCACAAACCAATTATCCGCCAGCCATGGAGCGACTAATCCCTCTCTTATTGGTGGGTCATCATCATCACATTCACCAATCACCTTTAAATGTTAATTTCACATCCCGTAATGAATATAATATACCATTGGTGTAAAGTGTGTATAGGTTACATAGATGTATATATATATATATATATATAATTTAAATATCATTAATACAAAACACGTGTCTCTGTTGGAATACCTATACATAATATGTATATAATTATGCGAGGATGGTCGTTTATGATTTTCTTTATTACCATATTTAGCCTATCCTAATATATTAACACTACCACTACCATATATGTATAAAGATATCTTGCGTAATATGATATAGGACAAGGTGTTAATAACAAGCTAAACAGACTAGCACTTTACATCATTTTAATGGCGTGGTTCTATTGACTGGATGGATTAATGAAGCATCATTATTGGCACAATAAATTGGCTCAGTCAACCATGTAAAAGATGAAGCCGGAAAATAAAATTATATTATGGAATAGAATACAAGAAATATGTATTGTGTGGTTGTATTTTGATTCAATATATTAAAGGGACATTATTCAAATAAGTATTATTAATAATATTAATCCCCTTTTAAGGACTAATTTTCATTTATGACCTTTGGTTTCTAACCAATGTTATTAATAATTACTATTAGTGTGTGCTTTTAAATTCCTTTTAAATTCACATTTTCCTATACTGGCCATCCACGCAACCTGTACCGTGTTTATCCTGTCTTACTTTTCCAATTGCATACAAGATATTAATAATATACGTATATGATTGGATGGTGTCCGCAGTTTGGAGAGGGTCTACCACAGAACATAGAGATAGCCGTTAAATATGCCATTGATTTAGCTGCCTTAGGGAATGCTGTGGGAAATTCTTTTATGGGATTTTTCTATGCGTCTGGTCTAGGTGTTCCTATGGATCAAACCAAGGTATGTATGTAGGTATATATGTATAAGTGTATATGTGTGGATGCAATCTTTTATAATATAGTGTAAGATAATATTACTGAATATAAGCCATATGTGGTCGTGAAATACTACTTGGTTCTCTCTATCTCTATTTAACGCCCTCTCCTACCTCTCTCCCTGCCTCCCTCTCCCTCTCTATATATATATATACTGTCCATAGGCTCTAGTGCACTACCATCTAGCAGCTGTTGAGAACGACATGTATGCCCATCTGGCCCTGGGGTATCGGTACACGGTGGGGCTGTCTGTTGAAATGGACATGGAGAAGGCAGAGAAGCATTATTCAAGAGTAGCAGGTTATGGTGGGTGGCTGTTACACCAATACCTATATATATATGTGTGTATGTATGTGCTAGTATGTATGTTGATATATATGTATGTGTAGTAATTACATAGATGTGGGCTCCCCGTGTACGTTATACCATCAGTACAATATTTCTTGCTCTGTCTTTCTCTCTCTCTTTCTTTTTCTTTTTCTTTCTTTCTCTCTTTCTTTCTCTTTGTCTCTCTTTTTCTCGCGTTTTTTATTTATTAAAAGCTAACCATTGTCACTCTCATAGTTGTTAGAGATATGATAGAGACAGGAGGTCATATTACCGAAGTCATATACCTATCAGATCACGAACAGGTAGTATGCATGTTGGTTGCATTATTAATAGCTAATTATTAATAATTGTTATTTAATTGACATAGGATATAATGACATATAATGCCATATTATATATAGAAATTAAACTATAATCTGTATGCATTTTAAATTCTTTTAATATATTTATTGATTGGAGTTATATAATCTAACTTCTTTACCTACTCATTGCATTTGATTGGCGATGGTGTTACGAGAGAGGATTTGTAGACAGTCACGTGTGCTCATTTATACCAAACCTTCTAATTTAATATATAATATTAATATTAAACTATATATGTATATATATATGTTCGGTGCCTTTGAAAGAATAGATAAATAGTAGCATATAATGACATACATGCCACTGTATGCTTTATCTTTATTTATCTATTTTGTGGCGGTTTTTGTTCTACATACTGAAGTTATATGCAATATATATATATATGGGGTGTTAATGTGACTTGACGCGTATTAATATGATCCGATCCGGCCCGACCCGTCCCAGAGTATACGGGCTAGACAGGGAACTTCTAATGACGAGCTGGTGGGCTATTACGTATATTCGGCGGAGAAGGGTGACTTGGACTCCCAGGCAAGTCTCCTTCCTACTTTATGCAATAAAATAACACTTGCTATATATGGATGGATGTTTACAATCTGTTTGTTTCTTTAACTCACTGGCTTTATCATGTATAGTAATATAGATACATTTGTATATTATTATTAATTAATTTTTTGCCATATATTGCATACATAACGTTGGCCTATGGTATATGTAAGTATTGATATTAATGATGACTCTGGGATTAATATTAATCCCATTGACCAATGCCTAATCAGATACACACGTATATATATGCTCGTATCCCATGCTCACTTTCTCACTAATACCAGTACCTACACCCTAGATTGCCTTAGGTAGGCTCTATCTAACAGGAGGTTCAGAAGTACCACGTGACTACCACAAAGCCTACAGGTATCTGAAAATGGCTGCCGGTACGTAATTTATATATCCTATGCCCTCTTTCCGATTGGTGTATTAATATTGATGTATATGATTTATGTGAACGATATAATGAAAAACTGATTTTTAAAAAGAAAACAAGTAATGGTGTGGCATGGCTCTTTCACAATTAATTTTTAAAAATTTAAAATAGCCAATAATGTTTGTGTGTTTTTTATTCTTTCCTATGGCAGTACACCTTCCTCCTTTTTGATTGGTGTATTAATGCATGATGTTAATTTTAGTATATCTTAATGGAATATATACCGTAGTTATTGTTTGCTTTGAGAAAGACCTTTCTTATTGGCTTGTTGTATACAACCCAATACATAGAAAACGTGTCTAGTAGCTTGGCGTACAACATAGAGCTTGCCTGTGTTAAGACATTATATAATATGTATATATGTACATAGACATGTGTATAAGTATGCATTGGTGTTATTAAGTTTGTAGAGATATGTTGATAAATATAGCTTTAAAAATTACTAGGAGATTGTCATTGGCAATTATATGATTTAGCCTTTAAACTACTAAGCTATTGCTTTTTTGTCATTATTATTTTATTTTTATTTTTTATTTTTATCTTTTTATCATTTCCTATCATAGTCCATATGCACCTATACATATATGGTAGTATGCCACAGGGTGCTAACGCAAGGTTTATTCTTGGGACCAATCAGATCAAGGAAGTCCACAAGGCATGGCAGGTCTTGGTCAGCTGCATGAGAAGGTTGGTGGGGTATT
>NAOQ01000026.1:88733-112644 GCA_002751075.1 Ichthyophonus hoferi
AGTAGTTAGAGTATAGTACTACTNTGTATAGTATATATATATATATATATATATATATATATATATAATAGTCCGCGGTTATGAATGTATATGTTAGTATGCATATATGCATACATGTATGTATAACACGAAGTTGGTGTGTGTGTGTATGTATGCATTTATGTGTTCTTTTGTCATGCATATATAACTCACTGTATTTCTCCTAACCTACATATATAGCCTATGTCTAGAATGTACAATGTATATATATATATATATGATATATGATATGTCTTTATTAATACCTCTTGCCACCACTAGATGGGCTAGGTACCCCGCCTGATAACCTGGCAGCCTTAGCTAGATTTAGGACTGCAGCAGAATCCAGTAGGTGTATCTCTCTATCTATCTATTTAACATATTAGTTATATGCATTTAATCAGTTTTCTCTGTGGTAATATTCTGTTGTTATTACCTCTCCCTATCTGTCGTATTCGTTTTTTCAGGTTTAAATTTTAATGGTTTTCTAAGTAATTAATATTACGATTGATCGATTGCGGTATGTGAATAGGGATGAAAGTAGTGACTATTTTGATTGGTGGATCTAGGAAGGGGTGATATATGTGTGTGTCATAGCCCTGTCTTGGCCTAGGCCCATTATCATTAGTATTATCCAATTATTATTTACCCTAATTGTCTTTCCCAGGTCACAGTGTAGCTCTAATTAATATTATCCAATTATCATTAATCCTAATTATCTTCACCAGGCCACAGTATAGCTCTCTATGCATTGGCTGTTATGTATCACCAAGGAACTGGAATTGTGCCCGATCGGAGATTGACTTTAAACGTGAGTCCGCCAACTATATTTAGCCTTTTATTTTTTAAAATTAGTGCGTTTATTTGTTGGTATGCCTCTATCTGCTTTATTGCCTATTTAGTATATTTAAATATACACAATATAAAGCTAACCCTTTCCTCCTATCAGTGGTTTAGAACACTTTGTGAAAGAGGGCAATGGATACGTCATTTAGAGAAGGGACATATGCTATATAAGGAAGAGGATTTTAGTAGAGCACTGGTTCACTATTTATATGTCGCTGAGACAGGGTCAGAGATGGCTCAAGCCAATGCTGCCTTCATTTTGGATATGGGTATGTATACTCTCTTTCTTTTTCTCTTTCTCCTCCTCTTCCTCTTTCTTTCTCTCTATATCTCTCACTATGTCTCTATATACCCTACGTTCTCTTGATTACATATTTATATATGCGCATGTGCGGATATATATGCATATATACATCCTTTTTTCCCAAACGTACTGTAATGTGACCTTTACAGTTGTACTATCTTTACAGATAGTTCTATTACCAAGTACCCTGTGTGGAGTATATTTATTATTCTGCATCCATTGGCAGTCCTTACCCTAGCCTATCCTAGCCTATCCTACTGAATACAATCACACCTGTAGATATACATATGTATATAAGGTGATAAAGAAAAAATAGATAGAGACGGAGTATGTGTGCGAGTGAGTGAATAAAAATTACAACCTAGATGCATAATTTAAGGTCATTGGCTTTAAAGAAATTGGTTGTTGTGACAACACTGTTGGCAGCTTATCCCATGTGCATAAACGGGTCGAACCAGCCCAATCCGTATAGGAGGACTCACATGTACCTATATATACACTAGATGTAGAGACCGTTATACCCTCTGAATATCGCTATCAATATGCAATGATTTACTGGCAACGATCGGCTAAACAAGGTGTGATTTTTGACCAATCATGTGTTCTGTTTATTTATTTTTCTCTCTTGGTAATTTGGCATAGGTTATTCACTTGTATTTTTTTTTTCTGTTTTTATGTTGTTTTTTATTGTTGTTTATATTTGACTGTATGGTAAGGACTTTGTTAGTCCTCCATGATTGAAAAATGCGTAACATGATTAGAACAGTTTTGGTTATTGATTTTATTATTACTACTACTATTGCTATTATTGTTGTTGTTATTATTATTGTTGTTGTTGTTGTTCTTTTTTTTTTAATATTATTACTATTACTACTATTGCTATTATTGGTATTGTTGTTGTTAGTATTATTGTTATCATTGGTGTTTTATTATTATTATTATTATTATTATATATCGATAGATCCACGCTTATTATATCTTATATTGCATCACCTATCGATTCTTTACAATAGTTTTATATTATAAGTCCCTAGTCATGCATCAATTATGTTCTAAGTTTATCCATTACTATGATAACGACTTTAAAAACATATTGTAACTGCAACATTATTGGTACATTTCTCTTTATTAAGTATTCTCATAGGGTAGTAATATAAATGTAAGCTTTTGCTAAAATACTACTGATATGGCAATCATATTCTGGTACTTTGCTTTATCAGTCCGTATATGACATAACTCCCAATTGAAGAGCTGCCTTAATTTTCATCGAAGTGTTACAATAAATCTTAACTGGCCATCTCTGTTTAGAAAAATTGCTATTGTTGTTTTTTGAATGTACAGTTGTTGTAATATGGATTATGCGTACAGTCTACCTGGAATAGTCATAACACCATCCAATCATGACATTCACATATATATTTATATCATTGCATCATCCAATCATATCACCTCTACTAATGAGATATGTAGGCAATGGGCAATCCCAGACTAAGATAGGAGATTATTACTATTATGGCCGAGGCGCGCCAGTGGATTACTCGGTGCGATCACCCTCCCCCACCCAATCATAGCGCTTGGATCTATTTTATAAATAGCTGATCTTCGATATCTTTTTATTGGTTTTATCCTGCATGTGCTCTTTTTTGGTTGGTTGTGAATGAAAAGAATGCTTTAATTTTTAATTTCATGTTAAAATAATACTATTTTATGCATTATACTTTCATTCCTTCCAGCAATCCTAAATTATGACCAACCACTTTGCTTCCATAACTACTGTGTTATGTATATGTCTCCATGTTGTACCTTATATCCCCATACTATTGTGCATACCATGCATACAAAATACATACCATACATACCATATAGATATCATACTCATACATACCATACATACTATACATACCATATACATATCATGCATATCATACATACCATATACATATCATGCATGACATACATACCAAATACATACCATACATGCCAATTCATATATACTTACACCCTAACCACCCAGCTGGCCTTTACTAGCTACCGTACGGCTGCCAGTGCTAACTTCCACCAAGCCCTATTTGACTTAGGCTTTATGCATGAGACCGGCACCGGTGTACCACAGGTATGATTGGGTTAAATAAAATATTATTTTTAACGGTATTGACATAGATGATTTTATTGAATAACCATGACATTGTTCTTTAAAGAAACAAGAAAGCAAAACAATAGTATTTGTGTTAATACTATTTATTCGAAGACGTTATTGGTAATTATCCAGCGATAAATTTTATGTCAGTAATTTTAGTGATAGCAGCAACCATATGGTTTAAGTTGTTGTTGCTAGGCGCTATTTTGTGAACCCCAATTATTCAGCAGTATTTTTATTACAATCTGGGCCAGTGGCCAATAGAAATAGAAATCTACAATCAAATAAGATATTAATCATAACAGAACTACCAGTAATGTATTGTTTCCATTTATTTTCTGCTGATTTGTAGAGTGATTGATTGGCTTATAGCCTTTATACGAAGGCAATAGAGAGATTCTTTTGATAAATCTACTTGTTCTGGCTGATGGTATTCTGTAGATCCTTGATTTATGTGCATGTGTATATGTGGTTATTTACGTAATATAGTTGTGACATGCCAAGGGCTAAACAGACTAATTATATAATGGTTTGTACGTACATATCATGCTATTGTTGTATCATACATATAGTCACAGTTTATTTACACTCTAGTTATACAATATATTAGATTATATGATACTCTACTATACAGTATTACATTTCACTGCACCATGTCATACCATATCATACTACATCATGCTATATCACACTACAGCACACTATATCATACTATACTACACTACAACCACTCGGGCATCCTTACACCACCCCCCTCTTCTCTTGTTCACACCCAGGACTTCCCCTTGGCCCAAAGGTACTACGACCAATCTATGGCCTATCATGCCTCGGCCGTGGTCCCTGTGTATGTCATGCTGGCAAGGATGCGTGTCAGGTATTCTCACTCTCTTTTTTCTTGTTTATTTCATACTACATAATGCTCTTTGGTTTTCATATGTATATATATATATATATGTGTGTGTGTGTGTGTGTGTGTGTAGGAGGGAAGATGAGTCTATACACTATAGATTCTCAGTTACCTTTCTAACAATCTCAGTTTTTACCAACTGCAATGGTTAATTACTACTACTATTCAAAAGACATATGCACACAAAAACATAACTTTTTATATATGTGTATGCTGGAAAGTTTAACATCATTTTAAGACAGACTATAGCATGCTAGTATAATATTATCGTCAACATTTAGATTTATTAGCAATGCGTTGTGAGAAATATATATCAAATATCCTTATAGATATATGTTTTTTATACATTAATATGTATATTGTGTAAGTATTATTAATTGCCAATGCTGGTGAGCGTGCATATTTTACTTTAATTATAGGCCGCGTGTTATTGGTTCATTGGCGGAATTAAATTATTCTGCTTATACGAAATCTACTTCCAATCGTTTTATAATCGTAGTAAAAACTATTTATAGCGTGAATTCACCATTGACTTTTTGACAACAAACAAATGAAAATGTATAATGAAATAATATAAATGATCATTGGGTCAACTTTAGTTAATTAATTAAGCATAAGCATTGCATCTACCTCATAACACCTTCCAATAACAGATCATTATTATATTGCCCTAACCCAGTTATATCCTTCCCTTTATCTAACTCCTGTTTCTCTCTCTGTACAGACAACTACTTCAAGAATTCACTGATTTTTATAAATACCTACAAGAAAGGGACATATACTCACTGGTCTCCGATCTATTTGATAAATCTAAAGTTTTGATATGGCGGCCAACCGATACCTCTCTTTTAATTATAACTACCACTCTGTTAGCGGCATTACTACAGTTTAGAGCTGTGTTCTTTGGGGTTAATTGAGTTGTAATTTTAATATAATAATCTAAACTGCGTTTAGAACTGGAGTCAATGAGTATACCTATGTATGTATGTACCTTTAGGTATTATGGATAGATCATATGTTATTACGAAGTCAAAGAGTGATAAGTGATAAATAAAAATATGCACAGCATATATGTGATTCTGATATAGCTTATAAATAGCATTACTACTATGGTTGTGGGTGTATTGATAGCACTTGGTTTTTATGTATCTTATTGGGTTACCTTTTTAATAATATAGCTGCCTGTTGCATTATTATCTAACTATATAATTAAGAGTAACACTTCACTATTAGGATTTGCCATTATATCTCATTATATTGTATTTTATTGTTATACTCGAGTATATTATACTATACTACATTAAATTATAGTGTATATTCTAAATAAATCATTGGCAAACACGCAGTGTAATCGAATCTCCTAAATTGGCTCAATTATGCGTCATAATGACGCCACAATCTCATTTTAAAATTGGCTTAACTATCCGTCAAAATGACATGATCCCCTTTCTAAATTGGCTCAGTATTACGTCAAAATGACGGAAAGATCTGTAGATCATATGTTATGTTTGTTTACTATGCACGTGCACACCAGATTAAAGGGCTGTATTTATATAAGTAATAATACTAGTACTATTACTAATACTATTATTATTATTAGTCTCACCAGCTATTTTGTTATTACCTCGGGTGATTGTCGTGCTATACCTACTATCTGGTATACCATACATACCATTACCTG
Organism: Ichthyophonus hoferi; assembly: GCA_002751075.1. NCBI lineage: Eukaryota > Ichthyosporea > Ichthyophonida > Ichthyophonidae > Ichthyophonus > Ichthyophonus hoferi. The sequence continues at coordinate 94,627 of NAOQ01000026.1, forward strand.
TAACTCCAATTAAACATTCACTACTAAGAGTACTCTAGTGTATAGTAACAATTATTCAGCGGTGATATAGCATATCATATACCACATTAAACATGGTTTCAGGTAATGTTAAAGTGGCTGGCAGCCAGATCTTCCAGCCTTTCAGAGCCCTTGGGCACGTAACGAACCACATTCCTTTTGCTCTGCAGTCACGTGGCAATAACCACTTTGTTACCACCTGTCTTGGCAACGCCTTTCACATCTATAATGTAAGCATTGGCAATGGCCGAGAAAGAATCTGGTTAGAGTGTGAGATGGGAGAGAAAAGGAAGGGGGTGTAGTGGAGAGAACAGTATGGAAAATATATGTGACGATGCTTGCTGTTATATATACATGTCTATTTATATATATATATATATGTTTGCAAGGACCTATAATGGCTTGTGTTGACTATGCTCGGCAATGTGTATCTGTCAAGGAAATAAATGTGTGTAGTGTGAAACAATTGAGGCTACTTCTCATAATCATATTTATTTTATTTTTGTTTTTATCGTAAAGTTTGGGAGTACGTAGTAGTAGCTAGACTGTTGATATGTCGAAGTGCCTCCAAGATAGGAAGGGAAAAGAGAGCGAAACAGAAGGAGAGGGGAGTAGAAAGAAAGGGAGGTAGAACTAAAAGGGGCGGAGAGCTGGACATAGCAATATAAAAAAGAAGAAAGAGTAAAGAATAGACAGAGATCTTGTGAGGTGAAAGTAGTGTGGTGTACATAGTACTAATAGTACCTGTACCCTGTAGTGCTCCAGGCTTAATCTTCTCTTTGTAGGTAAGTTATGTGTGTATGTCGCTTGATGCTTCATTGTTTGCCTCTCTTTCTCTCAGTCTCCCTTTGGATTATTTTTTTTGTTCTCTTTCTCTCTCTCTCTCTCTTTCTTTTTTTATTTTCTCTCTTCCTTTTTTTCCCGTCTTATTTTTTATAATATACTATTCCTACATACCTGTGATACGACTTTAAGTAGTAGGAATCTTAATGTTATTAGCACTGTGGCCTATTATGGTGTACTTCCTCATTTGATATTCTGCACACATGCATGCATACTATCATGCCATCATATAACCATACTACCATGTATACTTTATAAAAGTATACCTTATAACTTATACCTATCCGCACTCTTGCTTTCCACTGACAGATTTTTTCTTTCTTTCTTTACTCCTATTGGCATTTCTAATCCTTGGAATGTAGTTCACCAATGGCTTCCTTCCCAGAAGTGAAATGCTAGAGTTATAAGTAGACGAAACCATCCTATAGGCTAGCACTCTGCTTATTGGACCACTAGTTTCTACTTACATTTCATTGGCTTGAAATCATGGTCTATATTAGTTGTATTTCTTTTACCTTCTTCCTCCTATCCTTTTTTTTTGACTATAGCATAGTACATACACGTTACTATGGTAACAGGTGGTTGAGTTCATTCTTTCTAAAGGAAACATTTCTTATAATATAATTTTACTTCGATATATATAATTAAACTAACCTGGAAAGAGAATTTTCATCTAATCATAGAGTATAGTAAAAAGGATTTAGTTCTGTCCAAGAAGAATAATCTTAGCCCTTCACGAAGCTATTATATAGTGGTGTATGTATATATGCACGTTTACGCTATGCCATCTGCTCCTGCCTTAACTCTACTAATTAAGATGCATGATTAGTTACCTGTACGTGACTAGCCAGCTGATTTATTGTCAATCACAGGACCAGCCCTCAATCAGGACATCCAGTGTCTGACAGCCCAAGGAGATCTTACTTTTACTGCGTGTGGGAAGGAGGTTATATCATGGAAGAGAGGGAAACAGGTAACCAATGGTGCGGCGTGGTTTGCATTGGTTATAATTTATTGCTCTATTTTAAGTTCGTTGTACTGGTATGTGATTGGCCAACTTTTCTGCTAAGTATTTATTGGGTTCTTATATAGAAGTGTATGGTGTTGCGTTATTATGTATATATTTATATTGCTTTATATATATATATATATATCCGGTTTGCTTCATTGGTTTAATCTTAATTTTCTTATTTTAGCGTCCTTTATATGTTTGCCCACCCATTGACCCACTTTATCTCTTTCTGCTCATTGGTAGGTGCAAGTATATGCGGGATATAGCTCCAATGTTCATCTCCTGTTATGTTTTGGAGAACATTTATTGGCTGTCACAGAGGATAACAAGCTGGTGATTAGGAAAATTTCCGACGGAGGTATGTATATTTGGAATATCTCTATTACTCTAGTATATCTATTACTCTCTAATATATCTCTATTGCTATTTAGTATATCTCAATTACTATTTTGTATATCTCTATTGCTATTTAATATGTCTCAATTAATATCTTGTATATCTCTATTACTCTAGTATATCTTAATTACTATCTAGTATATCTATATCATATACTTACCATATTCTTTGCAGAGATTCATGTTGAGCTTGACTTCGACCCTTCCAGCTTCCATATCACTGGTATTATGCATCCATCCACCTACCTTAACAAGGTGTTATTAACCTCCAGACAAGGCACCATGCAGTTGTGGAATATCCGCACTGGGTAGGTACTGTATAGTAGGGGAGGTACTATACTAGTGTTATATGATGTAGGATATGTTTTTGTTATTTTATGTGTGTGAGGTGATAGGTTGGTAAGATTATGTGTTATATATTCTATTGTGATGTGTTGTATATGGTCGATGATATCTAATGATTATGTTTGAGTTATTCTATGGCATTCCCTCTAGTTTGTACTCTCCTTTTTTATATATTCTCTCCCAATAATATATGGTATTTATATAAACTTATAATCGGTATCTTATTATGTTGGTTTATTTGTAAATATGTTCAGGCTAGTAATGAGATATATTTCCAAATGTATATATATTAGAGTATTTATGTGAGCCAATCAGTTCGATGGTCATATTACCTATTATGGTATGGTGTTGGGTTTTAATTGTGATTAAATATGAACGCGCATATATGTATTATATATATTACCCATGCTAATAAACCAATAATGCTTGCCCATTAAACCACAGTAAACTTGTATATGAGTTCAAGAGCTTTGGCAGTGGTATTACCGCAGTGGTTCAGGCCCCTGCTGTTGACGTAGTAGGGGTTGGCTTGGAAGATGGAAGAGTGGTAAGTACTCTATACACTATCCTATAGCTTTGTGTTTATTGCAATCTGCGTGTTTATTCTATCACTGTTTTGTGGTTATTATCTCATTGTGTTGTAGTTGTTATCTTACCTATACTTGTATGGTACCCATATTGCAAACAGAGAATTAAAATAAAAATAAGTATGTAGGTGCTGTGACAGCTAGATTCCTTTTATACACTCTGACTTCTGTGTACTAATTATATATAGACTAATTGGCAATCTAATCATTAATTAATCATGACTATACCCATTTAATTATTTGTGTACGTGCACCTATAGAAAGCTTTTTTCACTGGATGCATAACTTTATATTGTCACAGTGATTGGTTAGTGATAATTAATGTGTCTAAAGAGCGCCAATCATAGATATATAAATAGCTGATATGTAGCCATTATTTTTTTGTTTGGTTGTTTATTACCCTTATATATATATACCTGCATTTATTTATTTAAGGCTAATTGGTGGGCTTACTGATGACGTATGTGGGAGAGCTAGGTGGTTCATAACCTAAAATATGATGAGCGAATTCTGAGCTTCACCCAAGAATGGGGGCCAGTGATTGGACTATCTTTCCGCACTGGTACGTATTGGACCTCTCTGTCTACACCTATGTTTTATGTGCTACATATTTGTTGTCTCTTATATTGTATATATGTAGATATAGATGTCTGCATTAATTACTTACTTACTTTCATTTTCCCCCTTGTCCTTCACGTATATTCTTGTCTCATTATCATTTAACTCTTTCTCCCTCTTTTCCTTGTTCTCTCATGTAGATGAGCACCCAGTACTGGCGACAACTGCAGGTGGAAGGGTAATGCTGTGGGACCTTGAGAAAAGGAAGCTCATCACTACCATGATTGACCCCCACAATGGCCAGGTTACCTCTCTTCAGTTCTTACAATCGCAGCCCTTGATGTTGACTTCGGGCAATGATAATGCTATTAAGGTATTGATAACTAAGAGAATGGCAGGCTAGTATAGGCTAGTATGTTATCTTGGTTGGGGTTCCTATGTCGGTTATATAATAGACACTACAAGTAGGATAGATAGAGGTATGTTATTGTATGTTTATGTTATCTTTGGTGCTGCCAGTACGAAATAAAATGTGTTATTTTTAATAATTATTTTAATTAGGTATAAATCATACCTATATATTCTTATTGCAAGTAGTAATGTGTGACCTATCAATCGCCGATCTAACTGGTTGTAATCATGTGACAGCTGTGGATCTTTGACCAACCAGATGGCAACCCTCGTCTCCTTCGTAGTCGATCAGGTCACAGTGCGCCACCCACCTTAATTAGGTAATATTAGTAGTACATAGTAATAGATAGTAGTATAATATTAGTCTATTTCTTTTGTTACTTAGTTTACTTTTCCCTCTTACTTCCCTCATTATTTTTTTCTTTTTCCTTTGCGCCCATATATACTCATGTTAATCTGCCGTTCTTTGTACAACAATAGCAATAATAGTATCATCGACTATTATTTTACTGTTTGTGCTGTGTCTATGTTTATTTCTTGATGTGTAAAGTAAAAGATAGCCTGTATTCTATATAGCATTACTACTACATACTAATACTTACCCTTACGGCTTTACATTATAAATATATGTACCCTATAGACACTATGGGCCTACAGGTAAAGAGATCATGACAGCGGGGCTGGATAGAGCCCTTCGTAACTTCTCCACCATCCAAGATCAACAGAACATTGAGTTCTCCCAAGGTACGACCTTAACTATAGCACACCCCTCTCGTTATATATATAGTTATAGTATGTTTGTAGTTAATTTGTATGCATGTGCATATATGTTATCTTTATACTATCGGTTGCTTCCCTATTCACTCTTTCCCATTCCTTGTTGTGCTTTTCTTTCTTGCCATACATACTATACCTTCTGTTATATATTCTCTCTGTATGGTTGGTGCATTGCCTATTTTTTTCTTTTCTTCTTTCCTGCAGTAGTTAGCTTGCCAGAAACTCATCTCACCCTTCAACCTATATGCAATCCTGCACACTTCTCCCTGCAATAAATCAATTTGCATGCAAACCATATTCCTTTTAGCACTACTATAATATTCTCTGGTGTATATTGATAAGCATGTTTTGCATTATTGTCTGTCCGCGTGCATGTACTGTTCACAATTTGGTGGATTTTAAAAGCAGAAAAGGCCCAATAACCTATCCGCATTAAACGAACAGGCTCGGTGTTATCCAAGTCCAAGAAACTGGGCATCAGGGCGGAGGAGCTCAAACTGCCTCCTGTGATTGCATTTGCTGCTGGTAGGCCATTTTATGCCATAGTTTATACTTATACTTTAACTTCAATTTTTTGTATAAAAAAAAACAAACATCTGTTTGTTTGATTTACGAACGTTTTTTATGAGGACCTACCTCTATGCTATATTTAACATTTTAAATGTTTAAATTTATGGTTTTCATTTTGATTTTTACTTTTTTAATGTCTTCCTGGTGTACTCACATTTCTCATTGGTGGGCACCGCTATATTATACTTAGCATTTAAAAAATTAACTTCAATTTATTTATTTGTTTTAAAAAAATCTGTATTCCTGCTATACTTGCGTCTCTCATTGGTGGGTATCTATGCTATATTTAAAAACAATGTAATGTGAAGTAAAGCACTAGAGATGTATCAACCCTACGTATACATACAGAGGACCTAAGGCAGAAGGACTGGGACAACGTCATTACCGCTCACCTGAACACCCTTGATGTCCACACCTGGTCCTATGAGAATAAAGTTATTGGTAAACATATCTTGAAGCCTAATCGCCCCTTACCCAATGTGGTTGCTAAGGTACGTTTCCTTGCCCAATTATTATGCTTGCTTGTGTCACGCTGTTTTTCTTTGGTTTTATTTTAAAGTAATTGCATTGTTTGATGGTGAGAGGCAGTTATTTTTATTTTTCTCCCTCCCGCCCAATGTAATGCTATAGTTAAAAGTAGTCTTTGCATCCTACAGACTAACGCTATAACTGTTGGATTCAGTTTTCTACTTAAATTTAAATAGTAAGATATATGTTTATTGTTGTGTTCTCATTGGTCGTCGTTTACATTGTTTTGAAGTTTACATCTACAAGCACCCAGCAAACCAGCCGTGTGTCAAAGCATATCTTGAACGACCCCGTAGTAGCATATCCTCCATACTCTCTCTGACTATTCTCTCTATATCTACAGGCAGTAGCCTTGTCTCCTTGTGGTAACTTTGCTGTGGTAGGTCTGTCCAATGGCGAGATCGATCGCTATAATATCCAATCAGGACTGCACCGTGGATCATATGGCAAGCCCTCTGCGCACAAGGGTATGATCCGATCCATAGTAACTGACGCCTTAAACCAGGTTATGGTGTCTGGTGGGGCCGATGGCATGGTGAAGGTAGGGTTGAGTAGAGTGTGTTTGCGTGGCTTGCTAGTGCGTGTGTTGTTGTTTGCTGTTTGCTGTAAGGCCTCTTGCTTTTTTCTCTCTTCCTCTCTTTTTTCTCTCTTTCCTTTTCTTTTTTATAATTCTTTATACTTCTCATACCCCTTATCTATTGGCTAATAAAAGTTTTAATTTTCCAAAGTAAATCGTCAGTTATCTACGCCATACTTTTCCGCGTTGTTTATATTATACCACCTTATGCTGTAGTTATTTGTCGCATCCGTCATAAACAGCAGCCAACAATTGCAAACAGAGAATCAAAATAAATATTAATTCATTCACACTACATAATCGCAATGTGTTTGTCTTGTCACCAGACCGTCTATATTCATAGGACTTAGTAAACAGTGTATATATACTAGTGGAAAAGCTAGTATGAATGGATTATTACTACGACAATTCGAACCTATATGGTACATGTAGCTATACTTGATGTGTCTGTTATAATGTACTGGCTATTTATACCTCTCTTGTATATATTCACAGTTCTGGGATTTCACCAAACATCGTAGAATTGCTATTATCAACACTGGCGCCCCAGTAAGCAAGATGGTATTGCATAGGTAGGTATATGTAGTGTATGTGTATGTATACTATATAAGATTCTGTCACGTTTATATACACTGCCTATATATATTCATATTCCCTATTTTGATAGCAAGCAGATCAACAATGTTACTCACCTCTACTACCATCAATGTATACATACATACAGGCATGTTAGAAGTAGAAGCAGAAATATAATCTTCATTGTGTTGTGTTTTAAGGAAACCTATAGCCGCTATATACCTCGAAGGTTGTGACTGAGTCTATCATGCATTATCTTGCAATATGTTATCATCTACCCAATTACCATTAATTAACTAATTAACTAATTAACACTCCTACATATAGGGAGTCTAATCTCCTTGCAGTTGGTGGGGATGACTTTATTGTTCGAGTGTATGACGTAGATACTAAGAAACTTGTGCGAGAGTTCCCAGGGCATGCCAATAGGATCACAGATATGGTACGACTTTGTAACTGATTGGTGTTGAGTATTTACTTAAACTACAAGATCTTTGTCTATATATATGTATATCTGTAGGTGAGGGCAGGCTTATTGCTTTTATGCACTTGATAAATATCAAGGACTACATGGGAATACCACGTGCTGTAATCTTTTTTTGAGTACAAATATATAATGGTCATGTTTTCTGTATGTATACATTTAGATAAACCAATCGACTGCCATAGGCTGTTCTTGATATCCAATCATCTTTGTTGAATAACCACTGGTGTCTTTTATCTGGCCAATAGTTACTCACCCTTGTCATTTCCCCTCCAATAGACATTCAGCAATGATTGTAGGTGGCTTATCACATCCTCTATGGATGCCACCGTAAGAGTGTGGGACCTGGTCTCAGCCCGCCCTCTTGATTGGTTTAGGTTAGCATTTTATATATAGGCTCTCTCTCCCCTCTTGCACATGCAAATATACATACGTATCTTTTTATGTATACATATAATTAATCGTGATTGGACCTATCTATTGTTGATGTCATTACATGAGGACATGTCCAATAGTTATGTCTAAGCACACTATATTACGGATAGGATTGGCCTATGGTCACATAATATTAAATCACTCGTTAAACACAACGGGCCTCCCTTTCTCCTTTTATGGAGGCAAATATGCATATATATATTTGTATGTATACACTGATGTTCACTTAATTACTGATTCTCCTGCAGTATATATATAGTTATTTAATGATGTAATACAATATACGATATGGTTTTGCAGGAAAAGAAAATCAAGCGTCATCACACCAAAAGGTCTTATTTGGTTGGTTGAAGCACCACTATCAGTAATATAATTGGACTTTAGTCGCATGATATTGAGCACACATTACCAATAGCAGACATTATACTCTGCCAACGCACTATCCTGTCTATCTATTTACTTATCTATCTATCTATGATCTTTGTAGAGTGGAAGCACCAGTGACGGGGCTCAGTATGTCCCCTACCCTGGACTTCTTGGCCACTACCCATGTCGATAGTGTTGGTGTTTGTCTATGGTAGGTGGCGTATATATAGACCTGATATTTGACCTGTCATCTGGGTGGAAGCTGTAGTCTAGTATTAGTTATTGTGCTATTGCTTGGCTATTTGATGGTGTTATTTTATTGTTTTATTGTTCAGTTTTTATGGTTTTTCTTTTTTTTTGTTATTTTATGTTGTGTTATTTTGTATTGTTTTATTTATTGTTATTTCAGATGAATCAGCCACGTGTTATTGCTAGTCTACTAACTATATACTCCGTTACCCTCTTCTCTCAGGGCCAATAAAACCATTTTCTCCAACGTCACCATCAAGCCAATCAACAGCGACTATGAACCTACCCTTGTTGAAATGCCTTCTGCTGCTGCAATGGGTCAGTACACTACTGCGGATTAATAGCATCAATATATTTTTATCTATTTATATGGGCCAGTTAATCTGTCAGTATACCTGCATAGAGCATATGATTGGATGCATAAACGCTGCGGTGGTGTTAGATGTAAAGAATACATTGTTTTTATTTCCTTTTGTCTTGTGTTTTATTATAAAAAAAGTCAACTTAATAATATAAATCAAATGATTGATACTAGACTCGTACATACTATCATACACATATATATATGGCTAACTAAACTGGCTGCCTATTGGATACAGAGGAGGATATACAACAGGATGGCCAAGATTCTGCACCAGGAGAGGAGGCAGATCTGGAGGATGATAATGAATATAAGTCCCCCGATCAGGTAAGTGTTTTAAGATGGTGAACAACGGGTTCTTTAAAAAGTATATGGCTACTTTCATTCTCTTGTACAGATGGCATTGAGTACTCCTTTTCTGTTATTTTCTGTACAATGTCGACAATACCATACTATACTCTAAATAGGTATAACATAATCTGTCATTATTAAATACACATTACTCTAATATATATAGCGAACTCTCTTCATATTCATTGGTCACTTGCCACATATAGCCTCCTTCCCAAAAAGATTATTTTTAATTAATTGCTGACATTTATCCCATACAGCTTTCTGAAGAGCTCTTGACCCTTTCGTCTGTCCCCGCCTCTCATTGGCAGACACTGGCCAATCTGGACTTGATTAAGGTAGTAACCCTATCATCATCCTGTAGTTTACCCCGTCTTTATTGGATTATTTCTTTATTCTTAGCCCAATAATGCATGGGTAGTCTCATGGCTATGCTCATATAATATCTCATCCATTTATAACCCTTTTGATTCTCTCCCTCTATTAATTATTTACCTACTATACCAATATTTTTAATTATTTATCTACTATATCAATACTGTAAATTAATTACTTACGAATTAATTACTTACCTACTTTACCAATACAGGAGCGTAACAAACCTACCGAAGCACCTAAGGCACCCGAGGCAGCCCCCTTCTTCCTACCTACTGCATCAGGATTGGTTCCCAAGGTATGTGGATCCATATATGAATACACATAAGCTTACCATGCGATATGATTGAGTTTAGATCAGGGGTCAAATGTTATTGTTTCCGATTGAAAATTTAGTTATGGCTACTATTTCACAATACTGTGTACATGATGCTGTGTCTTATAATTCTGTATGCGGCTCTTGTTTTGTATTATTTCCTGCTGTTATTGTTATTCACATTAGCCAAAATGATACATATTATTTTTCTGTGTCGTTTTTATGGATATATATTATTGGTGCCTTTCTGTTATAATTTTCTGAACCAGCCTAAAATACCTTATTGGTCGAGAAAGTATATAAAACTGTTATTATTGGACTATCACTAGCCAATAGAATCGATTCCTTGACTATTCTTATTATGTTATGTTTTATCAGCCAATTATTATCTTTGGCCCAGTATACGTCAATTCCCCAACTACGCCTGTACCAATCCGATATAATTCAACTATTTTAAACTAATCAGAAGCTAGCTAATCCAAGTGTATAAAATATACTTCAAATGACTTGCCAATGTTATGACACAACAACCTGTATACCATAATGTATTTTTCCTACTCCCTTAACATAGCTATATTTATGCTTACACATAATCATATAACAGTTTGTTGCTGGTGATGACGATGCCCCAGCCGTGACGGAAGGGGGATCCCGTTTGATTAATCTTGGAAAACTTAACCCAATGTCACCCTTTCAAAGCACCCTGTTAAAATGTGCCGCTGCAGATAACTGTATGTGTTAATGTTAATAATTTGGTAGTCTTTGTGTGTTATAAGTTATATGGGTTTAGTACGTTTGGTTGTGTATAGATGGTACTATAGATGTAGAATATATGTTAATGTCTTGATTCGCTAATTCCCGTTAACTTACATTGAATATATATATATATATAGAGAGAGAGAGAGTATGTGTACATGTATACAGTATGCTGGTATACAATCTAATCCAAATATGACATCTATTTATAGACGATGACCTCATCAGTATGATGTCAGCGATGGGTCCAGCTTCCATTGACCTGGAGTTCCGTAGTCTCAGGTATGACACATGATTTACGTGTTTACTTATGTGTATGTGTTGTAAGTGTGCTATAATGTGCATGTAGGTATATATATATATATATATATATATACGATATTTGTTAAAGATTTCATATGGCTAGTCTTTTGTAGATCTTCTACTATGTGCATATGTATATACGATATTTCGTATGATGGATATATGATATTAGTATACTTACGCTGGTTATATTTTCTGTGAACATATCTTTATGTATTGGTATATTTCGTTCTATATTAGTGCGTAAATAGAATGTGTATAGTATTATATTACTATAAGGTTATCAGGAACATGCTTATTGGCCGTCCAAGTCATTGGACTACCCCCCCCGCCCCAATTTAGCTATATTTCTGGGATTATGTCATGTTTCTGATATGTGAAAATAATCTTGCAATTAGATTAGATTTTTAAGAGGTATAATTATGTATATATCCAATAATAACACGCCTTTAAAACACAGTCCAATGAACAACTGTGAGCAGCACAGGGCCCTAATGACCTTCATGTGCCATGAACTGGATATGCGCCGTAACTTTGAATTGATCGAATCATATATGAGTCTCTACCTTAGGGTCTGTACTATTAACTATCCTCTCTGACTCCCTTCATTCTTTGTAACTCGCCTGGTATTGGCTTTTGGGGCATGAACAATTCCACTACTATTATAGAATAATGTATAGATGTATATATATATAGTCGAGTGATATTATAGGCTTAGACTTGCATTAACAGTATATTAACAATATAGAGATAGTATAGAGATATATAGATATTCATAGTAATATGCTTCCTGTTTTCCCTGGACGACCCACTCACTATCAATCTGTCTGCCCTACACCTACCCAAACATCTTTACATAATAAATTGCTTAACTCAATACCACCCTAACCCTCTCCCCTATAGGTTCACAGTGAGATTGTTGCCAATGACGCAGACCTTAGTAGCCAACTTAAGGAGGTGGCTGACAAACACGCTAAAGCCTGGGGTCAGCTCTCAATGTTGCTGCAACATACTATGTGTATGATTGACTATATGAAGCAGAAATAGAGTGTAATCCACGTACATGCATACATACATAGATATGTGTATGATGGTTTGCGAGGTACATAATACATGAGACAGAAGGATGCACATTCGACACTGTGAACATGGCATTACACATTTATTTAGACTTGAATGTTGGCACTGTGTGTGCTAATTTATCGACATATATATATATATATATATATACATATACAGACTGAGTCTGTCAGAACATATTGCAATTTTATCTTCATACCCACGCTGATTGATAGGAATTACACCTGGTTTTTATTATACGACTCACGGAATGTATGATGGTCAAAGTAAAAACACCTCTGCTGTGGACATGTATTGTATAGATATTTGTCTTTTATTGGCTTTTGTTTGGTTTCTGGAAGGTGGTTTGGTGGAGCTGGTTATAGGTGAGATCAGGTACTTAAGATAGAAAAAAAAAATTTAACAGTAATCAACATATGTATGTATGTATATTGTAGGGCAGAAGTACACTATTTCGATTAATCGATGAACTTGGTAATTAAAATAATATAATGATTAATCATACTTATAATGGCAAGATCTGGTAGAATACAGTACGGGGAAGTGTGCTTAGGATAGATAATACTCTAATAATAAAAAACATACATGTATATGTATGTTTATTGTGAAACACGAGTATGCTCCTTTGTCCAAATAAAAAATGCTTCTTGGTTTTTTTATAAACGTAAAGGAATTCGATTAAGATCATCCAAATATGATGTGTTTGAGAATATTTTCAGTGCTCATCCAATTGGTGAACCTAGTAATTAAAATGAACTTATGATTAATCGAATGTGTAATGGTAAATACCAAGACAATAGGAATAAAACTAGTATATTGTGAATCATAAGCAAGTCACTATGTTAAAAATAAAGAATGCTAATTAGTTTATTTTAAGCTGAGAGGGCACTCGATTAGGATCATCTAACGAAAGTACTTGGTGATTAAAAAAACCCCAATGATTGATCGGGTTTGCAATAGCAAGATCTGGAAGAGGCTGTACAATTAAACTTAATGAGATGGAAAATACTATAATAATAATAATAGTAATAGAAACAAAAATGTGTATTGAGATAGGTGTACGATTTCGTCCAAATAAAAAAGATTATTCATATATTTAAAACTGTGAAAGCATTCAATTAAGATCATCTAATTGGGGAACTTGGTAATTAAGATAGCCCAATGACTAATCAAGTTTGTAATAGTAAGATGTGGTACATAAAGTACAAGCAAGCTTAATAGAGATAGAAAACATTGTAATTGTAAAAAGAGAAATAAAATAGGCGCTATAAAGCACATCTACACTATTTCGTACAAATAAAAATGATTATTCGTTTATTTATAACTGCCTGTACAGCAGAGCTGTGAAGGCACTCGATTAAGATTATGTAAGTATAAGTATATGAATATTTTTATCGCATACCCAATGAGTGAACTTGATAATTAAAATAGTCCAATGATTAGAAAAAGTCATAAATAAACACTACGCCCATACGTTAGGCTTCTAAAATAATAACCTGTGAAAGATTGTTAATATATATATGTGTGTGGGTATATATATGCATGTATTGGTCAATACAATAATAATTTATCGCATTCTGCACGTACATCTATCTATACAGACATAAATATTGATCTATACAAATAAATACAATACAATAAATAAAATTCATTCATTATAACCACTATAATTCTTTTGACCATAATATAATATAATATAATATAATATAACGTACTATACTACAATGTAACATAACATAACGTTGCAATGAAATATAAGTCTTAACGTGGGGCGGAGGTCCCAATGGTCTTATATGAGAAGGGTAAACTATGTGTTCGCGATGATCTATCGTTATTTCTCAGAAACGCCAGGTCTGCCTGCTGCTGTTTGGTCTCTAATTTGTGTACTCGGGAAGTCATGTCTTCTAGATTGGCATTTAGTATCTGGATCTGTTAGTATATATATATATATGGGTAGGTGTATGTATGTGGATATGTGCATTAGCAAGTACTCATACATTTAAAGATTAAAGTGTATACTAGACACTGACCCTTTTCCTTCATCTGAAGTCGATAAAATGCATACAGAGAGAAAGAAGGAAAGGCCATAACATAAACTATCCCCTGTTATAGTCTAGTATATCATGCTATATCCTAAAGTGTCCTCTGCATCTCTCCTTATCTTATCCAGTACGGTATCATATGTTATTTTATCGTAGTATATTATATTGTCATAATATGCTCTCCTACATTGTGTTGCACTGTACTGTATTGTATTATGTTAAGGTACATTAAATCATATTACGTTATATTTTATCTTATTATCATGATATAGCATGCCACTCCTATCCAATCCTACTCTATCCTAAACCTATAGGTTACTGACCTGTGTGGTCAATGATTGGATCTGCTCTTGGTGAGCCAATAGGGTTGGTTGTAAGACAATATAAGGACACGTGGTCATGTGTAGGCTCATCTCTGCCCTTAATAATCGTTGGGTACAACCCACATTCTATAGGCGTGTAAGTATGTATGTATGTATGTATGTAGGTAGGTAGGTAGGTAGGTATGTATGTAGGTAGGTAGGTAGGTAGGTAGGTAGGTATGTATGTATTTATTTATGTGTGTATATATGTGTGTATGTATATATATATATGTAGACTATGCCATTGTGATTATATGGCTATATTAATAGCCGTACTTATTGTTAGTTTTGCATTTTATGTATGCATATATAGATCCTGACTTACATATTGATGCTTATTTATACGCTAGCAAACCTTCTATCTGCTATCTATATATTCATCATGTAGCTATCGTTTACTCACAAGAGATTGATTGGCAGCTTGCCTTTTTGGGGGGTGGTTGTAATGTATTGATTGGCTAATTAGGATGATTAATCTACGCACTACCTATTACATATTCTCTTTATTATTTTATTTCTTCAATTCATTCGGCCAGTGATTATACACCATAAAGGGTTTTGGAGTTTCTTTTTTCACATTAACAACATACATACTATCATAGCTATATACTATCTTATATACTATTATACATATATTACCATACGTACATAAACATACACATCCATACATATATATATACGCCTATATATACATACATGCCCACATAAACATGCCCAATCACAGCCACATTTATAGTCAACAGCCATACATAGACCCATGGCAACAGAATGAAGTTAGACCAATCATACCTGTCCTGGACACGACATCTCTATCTTAAGACACTCATTTCCTAAATGTTTTTCCATCTCTGTTCGTGTAAACTGCAACCCACACCCCTCCGGGCAGTCAATCAGACAGTATTTTTCTCTGTGGAAAGGGTATATGATTAGTGATGAGCCTTGCATGAAATGGTATTATAGCACATACACGACATATAACCATCATACACCCCACTCCTTCTCCCTCCATACCCACCCCTTCTCTGTCCCTATCTATCTTTCCCCTTCCCTATTCTTACCTACCTATGTTCTGGTAGGAAGTACCTAGGGCAGGTCTCTTCACAGTTGGGACACTTCACTTTTATATCTCCTATCTTATCTAATAGCTCCTTCGAGGCATCTTTAGTCTCCTATGAGTCATTAATTTAAGTCTGTTGTATCATTGGACATACTAAGTTTATTATTATTATTATATCTAAGTACATATGCATACACAAAAACATACACATACAGATATATACATACATGCATGCCTACCTACCTACCTACATACATACATACATACATACATACATACATACATGTATACCTACCTACATACATACATACATATATATACATACATACATATATACATACATGCATACATACATACATACACACACACACACACACACTATACTGCCCTACCCCACACCCACCTTAGCCCAGTCCACTGTATTCTTGCAGTGTGGGCACTTCTTATCAGCCTTCCACAGACAATAAGCACACACACTTCCTCCACACACCACGTGATGTACAGGTGAGTCTAGTATGTTTTTACACAAGAGACAATAAAGATCTTGATCAATATCATGTTGATCGGAGTATTCATATTCCTCCCTTGGCTCAGAAGGAATAACGTAGAGGTAGGAAGCTGGCACATAACCCTCTATACCATCCTCTGTTCTCACCTGCGTAGAAATTATGTTGTTATGTTAATGGATAGTACTAGGGTGAGAGAAGGAAGAGGTTGGCGCTGTAATATGTAGGTGTGGTACTGATAGTAGTGATAATAAGAGTGGACCTATAGGAAAATATATGAATATAGTAAATTTTATGGTTAATATAGAAAAATGCATTAGTAATAATATAATATAATAACAGGCCATTAATAAGTATTTTACAAAAGTATCAATGTGCCTAATAGTGACTTAATAAATATGAAATTAAAGAACTTGTTTGGATAGAAAGCAGCAGAAATTAATAATATTATGACAGTGTGTGAATGTGATATTACGGTATTTATATTACGTGTATGAGTCATGTATGTAAAAAAATGCTGTATGGAATGTGTGTGGGTGTATAATTGTATTTATTTGTAGTGTGTGTATAGATGTTTTTTTTTAAGTAGGTATATGTGTGCACTTTGGCGTTCCTGAACCGCTAAAACATGGTTTTAACTTAACTTACAGATATGTCAGTGTAATGATAAAAAATATACCAAATTATAGGTGATAATAGTAAATTAAAGTAGCAAGATATAAGAGCTGGTAAATAAAATTAAGTGAGATATGCAGCCTTGTATGTGAAACAAAAATCAATATAGCTACGTGAAGAAGAATGTGTTTATGTGTGTGTATATAGGTGTGTGTGTGTGTGTGTTTGTGCACATATGTGTGCAGAAATACTTGTCCTCCTTTTATACCTTCCACCATTCTACATTCTCCTCCTCATCCGCCTTTTCAAACACATGCACAGTAGACCCCTCTCTAAGTTCCACATCATGTTGATACTTTGGTTTATAATTATATAATGCAATGCAAGGTTCAAAATCTACATTCATATTGGCGTCAGAATATAAACCAATTCATTACAATCACATAGGATGTTATTATACTGTCCCCCTTTATATAACCTTTGTACCGCATTCATCTAACCTGTTCCTCTATAAATTTAAATTTTAAAATTTAGATATATTATTGGCTAAATTTAAATAAACAATTAATTAATACTTATATATGGTGCTTTTTTTATCTACTAGTCGTGTGCCCCGCATGATAGAAACATGTTTTATATACGTATAATATTACCAGTAGTTTAGAAAAATGATTTTTTTCATTTATTAAATATAATAATAATTATCATTTTAATAATATCCAAATATCAAATACCTTACCTTAAAGTAGTGTATACTACTTTGTATCCGCTTTTACTATACGATTAATATATATGTAAGCGTGTAACTTGATCCAAATGTTATAAATAACTGGGCATATTTGGCTAATCTTAATAGATCAAACGGATTTCAATGGCTGGTCATTTATATAAACCTAGGAATTGCAGCACGACACATTCCATTGTTTAAGGCAATGGTGTACTTAAAAAACCTTGTAATAATAGCAAATAAAATATACTAAACAATATATATATATATATTCTTGATAATCAAAGCTTAATCTTTCTGCTAATACCCCATTTATTTTTGTTTTAAAAAATAATAATATTAATTAAATAATAAAATAAAGACCCGAGTACCATCTACCTAGCAAGGCTCTGAAGTTCTGAAACATTCTTTAATAATTTACATGCTTGATTTACAC
>NAOQ01000026.1:151055-161442 GCA_002751075.1 Ichthyophonus hoferi
ATATATATATATATACACACACACACATATACATACATATATATATATATATATATATATATATATATATACATACACACATATACATACGTAGAGTAAGTCACGACACCCTCTTGAGTATCTACTCCCAGAAATACCAAAAGGCAACTCGCATGACGTCATGGATCCATAAACAGCCAGGGGCCGCAGCCAATTATTATAAGCGGTAAGCCATTATGATTGGTTGGCTGGTTTATACACAGTCACAATTCTCTATACAGTTACCTTTGTTTTTTGCTCCATTCATTACCTTTAATTAGTTATTTAAATTTTTATTTAAAATTTTATTTTAGATTTCTATTTATGTTCTTCTTTAATCATTATCATTATTTTTAATTGGTTATTTATGTTATTTATTTATATTTTTTTTCTAGAATCATTACCGTTGGTTATTTCTTTATCCTATCTATTTTCCTCTTTCTCAAATCATTATGTGATTGGTTCTTTATATATATATATATATTTACCAGCCTGTTGTGGCCATACCATACTACCTAAGACCATTATTAACCAAATGTCATTTGTTGATTAATTTTAACATCATGAAGGCTGCACCGATTGGACTGTACCTATCTTCCTTCTATTCCATTCTCTTTCTTAGGGTTTCCTACTATATATACATACATATATAAATCCTCCTATATATATATATATATATGTATATAACCACGCTCATTATTTATTTTCTATGCTAAAACATACACATACACAATAAAAAACACTATTCCTTATAAGGATAACCTTACGTGAGGACAAAAAGATTTATTGGCGATGTAGAGAGGGTGATTTTAACCCAATAAAAATGAAAACTGGAGAGATAGTCTCTGTCTTAGTCAGTTGTGTGGCCTTTATATATTACTTTATACCTTGTATATTATGATTAGAGAGCTAATGCATTGTTGTAGGATGCCTTATGTAGTGTTGCTAAAGCAGTCAGTCCCACTGATTGTTTCTCATATGATAATGCACTGTGTATTAGAATAGTATACACAGATGGAGAAAATGAGACTAGATTGTCACAAGAGAGATATATTAAGTGTCTTAAAGAGAAATAAACAGAGTACAGGGAGGTTAAACCATGCGAGAGAGGCGAAATGGGTTCATTATTATTATTATCATTTTTATTTTTGTTGTTGTAAGAATGGCATTCGGATATGCACACCAAGATATTTCTATAGCTTCATTGATTTATTGTGAGGCAAAATTACAAATAGAAGAATGTATTAATGTTGACTGCCTGAGGTCCTATGGGCAAATCCTTGTACTGTAGGGCAACATAGACATTGTCTGCTTAACAAGAGGCCTTGTGTCTGAGCCGACACACATAGTAATGGCCAGCAACTCTTTTAAAAAGGGAAAAAATATACTTCTTACCGCCCAAAAATAGTCACAGCACTCATTTTATATCAAAATGATCATTATTATAACTGTATGCAATGTTTCCTATAGTATATTAAGTGCGTGTATCCTTCTCATTGTAGTTATCTGGAGGGCATAAAGATCACCAGTGAACCAACCGTGCTTCTCTCATTGGCTGAGGACATCAACCTTGCCCCCTGCTTATTGGCCCGTAGCATTTTGGACTCCCACATTAGAGCTACGGATCCAGATGCGGGTAGGTGATTTGGTTATATATCTCTTTGTCTTTTAAAGTAATACTATTTTTTATTCTGTATTGGTAATTGGTTATTTGTCCATCATCCTTTAAAGTAATTATAATATTGTTTATTCCTTGGAGGTAATAGGTTCTTAGTTAATGCCTTTATTGACCATCAATTGATTGGTTATAATCTCGCTATTAAAGTTTTATACTATTAGTAGTTGAGTGTATATATATGCATAATCCAGTGTATTTCATTTGTTGAATCTACGCGTCATTTTAATTAAGGCCTTTCCACCGACCTTCATTTCACTAATTTGTTTGCTTTCTTTTATTGGATCTTACTAATTATTACAATATTATTGACCAATTATCATGGATTTTATAAGTTGTTTAAATTTATCCATTAATTATCCACGTGCTATATACCAATACACCCAATACACCCAATTGGACATGCTATTATAATATAATATTATTTCACCAAGTGACATGAGACCAATTGCAGACTCTGATCGTCAGATCAAAGGAATGACATCCAAGATGATCAGGCAGCCTGGGCTTGTGGAGAATGAAAGACTTAGGGAAGAACTGCGACAGTGTATTAAATTCGACGATAATTATTCACCATTAATTGGTTATGTGCGTAGGTATGTTTTATGATACATATTTTCTGTGCCGTATGATATGTGGGATATTATGGTCAGACTGATGTTTTGGCTGCTACACGTGTGTGGTGTGCCTCTACCCGTCTATCGTCTATCTACTATTATCTACTCTACTTTGTTCTACCCTACCCTACCCTACCCTACTCTATATCCTGTTCTAATCTATCCTACCATACAAGTATATCGAGACATATAAAATTATTATTCCATTGGTATACCTCTCCCCCCACCCCTCCGTTTATCATACTAATTTACCGGACGTTATACATCTCTTTCTTTCCACAGTACATTTACCTACTATATCACAATCTCAACAGCACTTTCAAATGTTTATCACAATTTTGTTTCTTTACCCGATGCACACTACCCATTAGCCTATGCCATTGCTATTTATAGCTATTAATCATTACATCATCACAACTTTTCCCCATCCCTCTTCTTTTTATTTTTCTCTTTCTTTCTCAGTACTATTGGATTGGAATACGAATACATTCTCCAAGAGAAACTTTACTGTCTGTGTATTCCTTTTAAAGGTAAGGCAGCGAGAAATAGCTTTGGCTTTACTCTTTTAATTATGAAAGATAACTAGGATGCTTTATGAGAATTGGCAATGCATTACTTACATAGCTGTTGGTTTTGTTTACTTTTTATTATTCTTTTCTTAAAATTTTAATATATAACTTCTTTTTCGGTAAAAATTGTCATCAATACTTCCCTTCATATATATATACTATATTGCTATTTACTAATTAATTTCATTGGTATATTCTATTTGTTAATTATCCTCGGAGCCTCCTGTATTATATAGTTATACTAGATTGACCTATTATTATTCAGTATGTCCCATATCTTAATCAATAATTAATTAATAAATTAATACACACACGGCTGATTAGGCGAAGAGGAGCTGAGAAAGTTATCATTCCCCAAAACACCCGATGTAATGCTGGAGATTCCTTTAGGTAGGGGTGCTGTACTTATATTGATTTTTGGTCTGGCTTTCTTTATTAAAATGGCGTGGTAGGGATGTGGATAGGGTTAATATAAATAAACTATATAGAGCGTAACAGAGGTGCTTGGAGGTAATGCATGTGTATATAGATATAGATAGCTAAGGATAAATGAAGTATAAATAGACTGTAGTAGCTATTGTATTATAAGTGAAGGTACTCTCAGAAAGAGAGGCATAGAGAGAGAGAAAAAAAAAAAGAATGCATATCTATACGCTTCTATATATATGTATGGGGAGATAAAAAAGGAAAAGTGAATGACAGACGGGGTATCATTTGTATGGGTGACAGGTATAGACGGCTATGTTGTACGTTGGATTGAAAGCAAGGGATCCTTTGGGGATGATTATAACCATCGAATTAACTTGGACCAGTTTTTTAGCTACGTTAATAGGTGTGTACTCTATGCCTACTACCGTTTTACCTGTTACAATGATTGTCTGATTACCACTACCTGCCAATGTATACGGGTATATGTACAAGCACAGTGCTATTAATGTTATAGACGCAGATTTTAATCATATTATTTTATATTGCATTACAGTAGAAGCGTGCTGGGCCCATAACTCTGTCAACTATTGCTTATAGCATTTTAAATAACTCCACTTCTGTCATCAAAGGAAATAACAATCTTAATTGCTTTCAACAAACAGTCTAGAATTAGAAGAGAAATGAAATCCTTCCCTGACGCCCCGCGTCAGTAGGTCTACTTAAACTTTATTTCCGTGCACATGACAAACCCCATTATCACTGATTAGATTGGAGGCACTTAATCAAATTAGTATAATTAAGATTCTATAGGAAGCCTAGTATTTATACAGTCTTCCATATAGGATAAACCTAATACATGACAATATTATACTATACTATATTATTTAGGCTAACCAGCGATCACTTAATATATATATATAAGCCATTACCCTCTCACTTATTGGGTTGACCCACAGATATGGCCCTGGATTGGTGATTTACTGGTTTGGATTTATCGATGATCTGGATGATTGCAGAGATCGAGGAATCATGCTGATGGTAGCTATCCTATTCACACACACAACCTTCATCGCTTATTCTCTACTAGTATATCAATATATAAGACTATCTATCTATAGCTGCAACACGATACAAGCACCTTAATATGTATCCCACCTTTATTCGATTTATTCAAGCTCATAAATTTACCATATTTTGTTTTGCTCGGTTATAGGCCAATTATATCTCTATATTCAATTTTCACGTGACTTATATCTAATCATTAATTACCTCATTTATTTTTAAGCGTCAATTCAATTTACATACAGATATTATACATGTACCAATCAAATGGATGCCTAGGTTATTTGCCCAACTATATTACAGTTATACTATGATAAATCAACCGATTGGTCCCTTCCTCCCTTATTCCAGGATCATTTCCCCAAGAGTCCAGTGGTAATGACAGCCTAGCGATCCGACCTATATGAACACATTGACATTGTTACCAAGTTATAATTATTACTTTCTATTGTATTACTTCCACATACATTATTCTTTTTTTGACTGATAGTGCTTTCTAGACGCATGTATGTTATGGTTTTTTATAAAATAGAGTGCACCATGTCAGGTTATCAAGGAGAATGTAATTAGTTATTATACCGAGATTAGAAAAATGGGGCCTAGTGCAAGCCAGATGAAAGTTCTTTTAAAAGCTATATACGGTATATCACCTTTTGTTTATTGGTCTATATTGCTTTTGCCAGACCTCTAAAACCTTGATGGAAGCCACTAGCATTCTATTGTACTGTATGCCTAGTTAATCACACGGGGTGGCATTCCTTTTACCGAATATAGCTACCTACATAGCATTGGTGAAAAAGCAGTTATAGTCTAAATTATTAAGAATCAGAGTATCTTGTAATCTATATATAGCATACTATATTTAGAAAATCTAAAAGGGTTCTGCCTGTGACCGTATCCTTCTCTTGTTTTCAGCAATTATACTGAATAAAGTCCTTTTATCTTAATTAAATTATCTACTTGCCATTGCGGTAACCATCCGAAAATAGACGAGACAATAATTATAACACAGTGAGATGGTAGCTACGTAAGCTGACATTGCTTTTTCCTTGGGGTCACTACTGTTTAATATAGCTATATACGTATACTGGTCCCCGTTCGTGACAGCTCTGAGATACGAAATTTTCCTGCAAAACTGATCAAAGATATTTGTTTTTAGCAATGATATTTAGTCATAACATAGAGGGGGCAGTACTCCTACCACAAGTTATCATGGATATCGCCTGTTTAACATGAAATTCTCCCTTGATTCCGACAAGTAAAATTATGGTTACCAGCCCCTTAATGAAGAGAAACATATACAGGCCTTTTATATATTTTCTAATATAGCAATTTGTGGCAGTTTTAATTAGCAATAGCTACTTGATCTAATTTGTCCTCAAGACTCAGTTGAAATAGTAGAAGTCCTATAGAAGGCGCGTATGCCGACTCTCTGGGTAACCTAGCTATAGTAATGATACATTTATTTTTATTTAGAGGGAATCAATACTTGGATGCACTTAGATGCCAATGTGGATATTACACAATGAGACCGATAAGTAAGGGGTTGCTATTTTACAATGTGAATAATAGCTATTATCACTATTTAATGCTAGTAAGCAGTTCTTTGACTTTTGGAAGGGTGAGATCTGGACGCTGACTATCATTCTCGAGTATCAATGGCGAACTAGACATTACAATAAAAAATATGAATTACAATAAAACGCGATGATTGTATATATATTATGATTTTGTTTAATCAAATAATAAATGCAATGTTGTGCATGTGGTTCAAGCGTTTTTGTGTTTGATGGTGTGGTCATGCAGGGTTGCTACGTATGCCCCGGAGTGCCGGGGCCTTTATTAGTTGTTGCTGTTCCTTTTCATACTTTTCCAACCTTTATTTATCACGTTGTTAATTATAGCTGTATTTATTAATGTAAATGGGACCGATTATAACAATCCTTATTGGCTAATACAATTCACAGAAGATCACTTGACCCACTAGAATTGTGTGATCTTATCTCAATAATCTAACATTTTGTGTCCTCATTTGGACAACTTGTTAGCTCATTACCTTATTAATGCAAGTGCTCACATACTATATATTGACCAATTAATTTATCTGGTTGAGAACGTTATGCTACTAACTAATACCAAACCGATTATTTTATAATTCACTGGTTATTAAAACTTTAGCTAAACTTGGTGTTTATTCGCAGTTAACAGTCTTGTAACAGAAAACATATATTAGACAAATAGAAGTCTAATGATTAGTTCTTCCAACTTTCTGGTACAGTTTCCTGCTTCCAATCAGCATAAATCATACGGGCCACTACGTTTCAATAGATCATGTTATGTATGAAACGTTGGCATTTGTTTAGAAGTATAAAACCATGTACCAATGCTTAGTCTTCCACTGACCGTGATATGAAGTTATGTCATGGAGATATTGCATTAAAAAGCTTTTTTGAAAGTACACCGTTGCATTGGCCAAGTGATAGTCACCATCAAAACAATCTATGCTTTAATGGAAGCAGTTAATCAGTAGATATTATTTTAGTATAGGAGACTGAGTTCTGGTGTGGTAGCTCTAAATCAATAACTATATAACCAGTGCCCCAGGACTTGATCTGGACCGGTTTGTAGTTGCTACAGTCTAAGAAATATTGTGTTGGCAGATAGCAGTTTATTCAGAGTAACTCTCGGAAAGAATCTGATCAATGGTAAACAAAAATGTTGAAGTAAATCAGCAGTATGCTTATAATAGCTAGTATTGTAAAGATTGAGTATGCGTTGCGCTTATAATTAAGTTAAGGTACAGCAAATTATTATGAAGTCTGTAAGTAACTTTGGCTATTCTAAGAGTATTGGA
Organism: Ichthyophonus hoferi; assembly: GCA_002751075.1. NCBI lineage: Eukaryota > Ichthyosporea > Ichthyophonida > Ichthyophonidae > Ichthyophonus > Ichthyophonus hoferi. The sequence goes on from NAOQ01000026.1 coordinate 158,280, forward strand.
GCTATATAGTAATCTACCTCTCAATATGGATTTCGATTATATATTACATAAGGTTCTGCTTGTCTCACCATGTGACGATTCAAGAGGTATATTACAGTAACCATAAACTTATTAAATGAATATTATTTTTATCTAGCGTGTGTATATCTACATATATATGGACATGCCGAGATCATGCCAAACCTTTTAAAAATTTATTTTAATAACAATTGTTTAATATCACAACTACAACTATAATATTTAAATCTCAACTTTTTAAAAGGAACAACAGCTATTATTCACATCAATCCGCATTTTCTTTGTGGCGAATCACATCAGAAAGTATATATAGTTATTATTTTATGTTACAAGATTGTTAACTCTGAATGAACACAGTTCAAATTGATTTTGTCGATACATATTGTGCAAGCATTTACATTAGCGAATCGGCTAATGAGCCATTCAGATAAGGAAGCAGTAGTATAATAATATCGAAATAGGATCATACATTCCTGGTGGGTCTCTGTTATCTTTCATGGATTGTATTAGTTCAACAAGAATATTTATGATTGGTTCCATTAGATTATTGAACACAGCGATACGGTTCTTGACCAAAAAATAATAATAAAAACCCTGGCCGCTCACACATATGCGGCCCCGGCTTACCCAGGTACACGCGGCAACCCCGCATGCTTGTGTACATGTATGTACACGACCGTTATAAACAAATATGAATACGTTCATGACATTTATTATTTGCTAAACAATATCACAATATATATATATATATATATATATATATAATATTATTATACAACACTCAATTGGCGACTCCGAAGCCTGTGGAAAGGTCGTTGGAACTGCCACAGATTGCAATAGCTTATTTATAGGAGAATAGATGATCAAGTTCAGATCGATACAAGGCCTAATTCAAGTTTATTTAAAACAAAAATCTTGGAATTTTTGGGATTGATAATTTAAAAGGTTTAGATTAAAAAATATTAGGAGTTTTGTTGTTTTTTTGTTTGTTCATGATGTTTTTAATTAATCCCTTCAGTTTATGCGTGTAACTCGGTTGCTTTATTAAGATGTGTAACTCCCTTTTATCCGCTGCCAGGCGGATTTCATCAAAGGAGTTTATTTGATCAGTGTAAACGTATAATTCAATACAATGCAATATATCAGATCTACCCTAGCTATGTAAATTCCACTAGATTAAGCAAGAGCCACTCTATTGGTTAGTCCCCATCGGATGAATGCGTTGCCTACCAATTGTATTTTCCGGGAATTAATTGATGTATATGCGTGACTGCAAATCTATTCGTAACAAAAAACAACTAAAATCACAGTTTGATTGTAACCTTTGCATACTTGGAGCTATCCCACAATTTCGACCCCACAATGTTTTGCTATTTATTTTTTCTGTAAAGAAAAAACTCACGCGATGACACATTTGATATAATAATGGCATATGGTATATTTTATTACAGTTGTGAACAGTATAGATATTACAAAACATAAAGTTTATTCAAGTATTCCTGCCGTAAAAGTGCTCTCTGGGAACAATACATATAGTTAGGTAAGCCAAACTCCTAGAACAGATTGATTAAAACCAAAATATAATTATATGAACTTGGTACTAGTACTCGGATACATTATGGAAAAGTGCTATAAATTGTTGAGATATACGTGTTGTTGTGATTTGGATCCGATCCCCTGAGCACAATCGGTTGATTGTACCTGAAGATCAATTCTTTATCTAAGGTCAAGATCTTTCCTCTCTCTGGGTCTGTTGCATCTGCTTGGTAGTCGATGATAGTGTTGAAGTCGAAGTCTAAGTATGTACGATCTCTCTTGTTGGCATTTTCTACGAAGTCAACAGAAAGTAAAACTCTGTCCTCGTTGGCAATTCCAGTTGTATCTAGAATGTTAAGTTCTGTCCGGATGAGCATATTTTAGGATTGTTGTTTGTTTTCGTTCGGATTCCTCAGGCATAGTTTATTAATTTCCAATTTTGACTCTAGTCGTTAACGTGTCTAGAACCTTAAAGAAAGCCGGCGCAGCTAACCTTCTTTTATATCTGTACGATTATACACCATTACACCATGAGACGTTTGGCTTCAGGTAACAGAGAATGCGATGTCATATATGCTCTAGTCCATATCTAATTGATTCAGGTCTACATCCATTATCCTCATGGTAGTTCACTAATTGTACTACGCGTTTAATTATAACTATATTACTAATAATGCAATTAAGTTAATATACTTATCTATTAACTTATCCGGATGTACAAAAGTGAATGCTATGACTATCATGGACCGAGTACCGAATACACAATTATTCCACTTGCTTTTGGTGCACCAAAATTGTAGGAGCCTTTTGGATCATGAAATCGCATGATACAATCGGGAATCTAGTGAGTAGCGCAATCGCGATTTTCCAATCAGAAATACTGGTCTCGACAAATAATACAATTGATAATATTATAATTATATATTTAATAATGACTTGTTTACGTTATCTCTTTCTAAGCTATTATGTAACAATGCAGAATAATAGTATATATTTTTGCCTTGTCTTTTCTACAAAGTATGGTTATTGGATGAATATTTTTTTCACACACCAATAGGTGTCAACAAAACATCATTGAGCCAGACTTATAGCCAATGAACAATTGCTATACTATATTCTATAGTACAATATCATTGGGTGAATACTGATCCAAAGATTCAATTTTATTTTGTGTTTGGTTATGGATTTTGGCATTCGCACCAGTACAAGCCACTGTTTACCTTAACTTTTAAAAGACATTTTTGATGCTATTGTTATACAGGCTAGTATAGGCATATGCTGTGGGTATTTTCTAAGCACTATATATGTGTACAGAACACGAGCAGGTTAGAAACATTACGCCACTTGAGTCTAATCAATTATTATAGTGGTGCGATACTTATTATTAGATACTTTTATCGCAGTCAAAACTTTATCACATATATAGACTATCAGATTCTGTGTTAGTCTTGGGGTTTTGAACACAGCTGTCGGGATCTCCAATTGTGTACCTGGCGGTGGTTATTGTCGTCTGACCAGTATAAGTAATAGCTGCCTGATTATAATTGTCTGTAAGACACAGTTGTTGTGCTCGAGAATTTACTGAAGGCCCGTATATTAATTCTCTAGG
>NAOQ01000026.1:181635-192794 GCA_002751075.1 Ichthyophonus hoferi
AGAGAGAGAGAGAGAGAGAGAGAGAGAGAGAGAGAGAGAGAGAAAGACTATTATTATAAACACCAAGTCTGTTAAATGCATACTGCAGGAATATAGTTAAAGAACGGCCCCGTAATATAAATACGTACCTGCTTTCTTTTAAATAATTATGCGATTAGAAAAGGGTTTTATATAGTAGTAGAACAGAGAGAATACTGAGTGGTTAGATATCACACGTTGCTTACCGTTTTCGGCCTGAAGCAATACGGTCATTGGTTACCTGCTTCTCGATCCACTTATCAAAATTAGGTATGAGGGGTTGCAAAGTATTACTATGCATGGTAACCAGATGGCTTAGAAGCGATACAATATTCTCCTGTATGGGATTGGTTAATTAGAAATTTAAGTTTTAGCATTAGCTCACATTCATTCTCTTATGTTATTATTAGTAGCTTATAATTGTATGCAATCTTACATTAGGAAATACCGGTAGAACTGAATTAATTTTAAATGATATGATATGACAAGACGTGATTGGGCGATTTCACCGATCTTCCACTTAATTAATCAATTGATGTATTCTTGTAATCTCACAAACATAACACATTGCATCTCTAGTCTTGTCCTATCATATTTGACCAATACCATACCATACCTACATGGAACAACCCAGTCAAATCAATATCAACTAAATACTCACCACTATCAGCTACCAACCAAAACAAACTATAATCAATTAATTAAACTTTAAGTATAAAAAAGATAATACGCCAGAAACACCTTCTGCTACCTTACTACAAACTACCAATCATATACCAATCATTATTTACTTTATGAGCTAATTAATTTACTAATTCAACTAACCTTATAAATAGTATTAAGAAGTGAAAAGGCAGCTGAGTACAACATATTTTGACGGGGTGCGTTCTCAACCAATAGATGTACAACTGGGGCAAGACAATCATTCTCATGTATATAGTGAGCATAGGTTTCATCCTCGGTTGATATCACTGCGCGGATTAGACGAAGGGCAGCTGTGATTGGTGGGCGTAAGGGTAGTACTAGTGATCAATATGGGTATATATGTGTAAATCCATCAAGTGTCATAAACCAATAAACAAAAAAGATTTTTTGTATTTATTCTTAAGTCATTGTCCTATAGGTTAGCTTGTTCTGCGTCGTAGACCTTGAAACATATTGCTTGTATTGCTAAGGAGTTTATCAACGGTGATATAAAATATGTATGTTATAGTATACTATATTGTATTGCATTTTTAGAAGAGAGACAAATTTTAGTTGGAGAATGAAAATTCAAAACAAAGATGAATACAAATACTATTAGTATAACAGGAATGCTATGAAATAAAATAGAAATACAGTACAATAAAATATGAATACAATACAATATAATATAAATATCATAGAATAAAATATAAATACCATATAATAAAATATAAATACAATATAATATAATATAAACATCATAGAATAAAATATAAATACTATATAATAAAACATAAATACCATAGAATATAATATAAATACAATACAATATAATATAAACATCATAGAATATAATATAAATACCATATAATAAAACATAAATGTGCCATAGAATAAAATATCAATATTATATAATATAATATAAATACTATACAGTAAAATATAAATACCATGCAATAAAAAATAAATATCATACAATAAAATATAAATACCATATAATAAAATATAAATACCACATAATAAAATATAAATACCATGCAATAAAATATAAATACCATGTAATATGTAATAAATATATAAATACTATATAATGAAATATAGCTAACAGACAATTGCATTATAATTACCCAATGCTAGATGCTTCTCTCTATGGTTTATCATAAAAGCAACCTGTAGGTAGGGTGATATAAATACATAGGTAGCCAATACATGCAATGGTCACAATTACCTATATACTAGTCAACTATGATATATGCGTGTGTACGTATATATATGGTCAATGCCTTAAAAGGTTATATATAGTCTTTCATGATTGGTTCATCAATATTGCGATATGTTCTGCTTTTCGGAGCGACAATAATCATTGGTGCAAAATATGATCCATTTTTAAACAAATAACACAGCTTATTCATTATGCTATACAATATTTTGCATTCCCATATTTATGTATATGCGTAGACATACCAATACAACAAAATATTATGATAATAAAAATAATATTAAATATAACAAAAAATCACACAAAATCCCCAATAGAAAACAAATTAATATTAAAATATAAACTTAAATACCACCAATCACACCCACGCACCTTAGGCAATACCATAGAGCCCATTAGTCCGGCCCTAACCACAGCCACTCTTCCATGATCAGAAAGGAACGAGGCTACACAGTCCACTGCATGGTATATACGGTGGCTGTTCTCTGTAATGCGTAAATTGTCGCTACACGAAAAGTCTTCAAGGAATAATAGGAGACGGCTTACGCATTCTTCCCACAGAACTCGTTGAAGTGTACCTCGTTGTTGTATCTGCACAGGACGAAGAGGATTAAGAGAGGGAGTGCGAGAGGGGGAGAAAGAGGGAGGTAGATAGGGCTAAGATTAGTTGATGAGGGGGTAATGCGATTAGGTATTATAATGATAATATTATTATTAATAATGGAAACAGCAACATCAACATCAGCAACAGAAATAATGATAATATGATAATAATAATAATAATGACGGTCGCCCTAACAAAACACCTACCAGTACATTTTCCGAATGCATTAGTGTCTGTAGCAATTCAGTGGTGGTAGAGATGGCATCTGGCTGTTTACCTTCAATAATTACACTGGTCAAGCCATAGATTAACCGTGGGCCCACCGCCTCTCCCTCCTTGCTTTGCTGTGGGGATTGGTTATAAGTCACGGGATAATAAGGGGCCAAGACACCAAAAGGTAGGATTAATATAGCATACACTAGAGATATGATTGAAAGAGAGAGAGAGAAAAAGAAATCAACTATTGGCTTATATAATATATGGTGTGTGAATATACTAATTACCCGTAAGCTCAATAAAAGGGGTAAAAATACATTGATATCTATAGCCAATCAAATTACAACACATTAACAGAAACGGAAAAAAATAAAAGTAAAAACAGAGTGATCAAGAATTATAAATAAATAAAACTAAAGGAAAAAAAGTATTGGATAACGTACTTTAAATACTTTCAATATTTGCGTTTGGATGAGACTACAGTCATCTGTGAGTAGCACGTTGAGCACCTGTATATGGGCATCTAGGGTTATACACTAGGCATTGGTAGAGGCGGGGCACGTGTGACAGACATAAGTAATCGGATTGGCTGTCATATAAGTCTAACACATTATTATTGAATAAGATTCTTTAACGTAGTAGTTAGTATATATATATTGCTATGGTTATTGCCACATGCTTTAGAGTATTGCACCAGAATCATTGATAAGATGTTAATTCTATTCTCATTCAACGCCGACTCACCGTTAAAAATAGATTTACACAAAACGGAATGATGATGAATTCTATATCGACAGGTAATATAATTAGTATCCATTTATACATAAACATGACATGTGCATGCATGTATTTGCATGCATGCACATACACAAAAGCACATACATATATACATATTATTCACACATATATGCATAGATATACACACATACAAACATCTATACATATATCATACTCTTTTTATCTTGCCTAAACACACCTCTGTAACAGCGGAAGAACAATTTTCGTTCAACAGATATGACGTCAGAGGCTCTAAAAGACCTTGCTCCATGAGTACCTGATAAGGAGTCAATCCAAAATCAGCCTTAAATTTAAATCATATGATTATTTAGTAAAGCAAGCATTTGTTACAATATTATCACTTTGATATTTTAATCTGTGTATACACTAATCACAACCAAATAAAAAAGAATTCAAAAGACTATAATATAATATAATATAATATAATATAATATAATATAATATAATATAATATAATATAATATAATATAATATAAAATAATATAAAACAATATAATAACACCTGATAACTATAAATAATAACACATCCAAGATATGTCAAGAATCTATATGTCATTAAATAAACCCGTAATAGGTTATATCTCGTAATCTTTATCCAGTAGCAGACCATATTACGTATAATATTCAATACATCAAACTATAAACCTTATCACACCTACATATACTCACCTCCATAATTTCAATCTTTTGAAGCGGCGGCATAGTTATAGCCAATTGGCACACGGCCCGCAAGAGACGCAATAGGTCAAGGGAATGTTTCCCCTTCGCCAATGAAAATCCGTTTTTACCCTGCAGCTCTCCAAACAGCTGAGCTAGAAATTTGCGATCAGCTGATAATCCACGAATGATATCCCTGTTATAGTTATTAATACATGCAGTAACAGCTTGGTTGGATGGTTCCTCAGGCACACATCCCAAGACTACATCACGCAGATAACTCAATCGGTAAGAGGTATGGATACGATCCTCCAATCCATTGCGTCCAATGGGAATCACCTGTGAATAAAATAAATTGATAAGTGGGTGATGGTAATAAAATGATAGGAGATGATTGGATGGAGAGTGTGGGAAGTGTTCTGAAATGGATGTGGATTAGCTGTTAATTATATACCCAATGCGATTGGATAGCTATTTTAAGTGGTGGCATCATGTGTGTATTGATAGAGTAATTAACGGCATATTACTATAGTAACCATATATAGCAAGATGAGAGAGTAGGGACAGAGAATAACCAATAGGATAGTTTCATTTTAGTTTCTATATATGTGTAGTGGAGATATGATTGAATGACAATATTTTTTCCAAGAGGCTAATATAAAAGGTATAAATGGGTTTAACAAAAAGATATTAATTCACTAATATTTAACAGAATAAAGAACAGCAATAATTACCCAATCCAAAAAATAAATTAAAATATTTAAGTTGCTTCGTAGTTATAAGTTCAATAGTATTAAAATTAATAGTTAAGTTTTACTAAACACCAGGCAACGCTCTAGTAACTAGACTATAACTTCGCCGCACTATACACATACTTCTTATGATAGTAACAATTGCTTATTTAAGTAGTTAAAATTTGAAGGCAAGGAAATGAGAGGTGGTCTACCAATCACGCTAAATGCTGTAGAAATAGAACTATTAAACTAGGAAGGTAATTGCTGCATAAACTACTAAACCAGCATTGCTAGCCAATAGATTAGTGCAAGATAGAAGGCGTGATTGGTTTAATAAAACAGTCCGGTAACACTAGATCACTAGTAAGGGAAAGACAGAGATACACATTCCTAATACATATTCTACACTTAATGGGTGGGAGATTATGTGCTAATATATATAGTACATGATATGATATGTACCTAACAACCACCAGGGTCTTTACAACAATCAATCTACTCACCTCCTTAAATGAACTTATTTTGGTAATAAAGTTTCTGTGGACTTGTTTTTCACACCCTGGTACATATTCTAATACACCAATCACTTCCATTAAAAGCCCCGCGTCACATATCTCTTCTACTATGGAGGCTTCACCCAGGTCAAAGATGGCCTGCAATCAATAATCAATATAATGTTAGTAATAAAATTATAAAAACAGAGTGCATATGAGTGAATATAAATAAGACGTATAAGAAGAAAAAAAAAAGAGAATAAAAAGACATAAACAAAAGAAAAAGAACTTATATATATATGCATATATGTATATATGTATATATGTAAGTATGTATGTGTATGTATGTGTATGTATGTATGTATGTATGTATGTATACATATACGTATGTATGTATGTATGTACGTAGGTATATATATATGCTTATGTGTATTGTATGCGTGCTTCTAACCGTAAATAAAATTAATATCAATAAAAGTAAAACATTATACAATAAACATTTATTATAAAACTATATAGCATTAAATTTGTTACATAAAAATAAACTCATTATGTAACAACAAATCATTCACCTTGAACACTGTATATAATTTATGTATAGTGATCAAATCATTTTTCCTTTCCGCCTCCAGGAATAGCTCTATTAATTTCTGTATATAATCCTTCCTTAATATTATTCCCGCGGTCTTCTCATGAAAGAAAGTAGATACAGTCTTCAAATGTATTGTCAAGGCATCTAAACACTTTAGCTCGGGAGGCGGGAGTGTGTCAATATCAGAATCCTCTTCAAAGGAGATATCATTAATACTAGGGCTATGTGGAAGTTCCCCAGGCCCATGTTCCGCAATATGTTTTCGTGTATGAAGCGTTCTAAGACGGGAAATTAAATCAAAAAGGTCCTCACATCCTTCTTTACTCTCAAAACTAAGGGCAAGATCAGTACCATCGGCCTCCTTCCACAATACAAGAGTGTCCTGTTGATTGCTATAGGCATCTGTGTCTAACTTTACCACGGAGTCTAGCATCACGGTTCCGTCCTCTTCTGAACGGACCACTAAGGAAATATCTTTTACCTGGTCCTTAAACTCTGCTGTTACAAAGCCACACCCTTTATCTACCCATTGGTATTCATCGTCCAAGGTATAACACTTCACTCTCCAATGAAAAGCAGTAAGCATGGCTTTTACCATGGTTGTTGCAAATGACTTCCCACTCATGTTATAGTATCGCTTAAAGTAATACTTGGGTATACTGGTGTAGGGTTGATAAAGTATTCTTGTAGTGCTATAGTTACATAAGATAAGTATGTGTTTTTGTTTTGTTTTAATTGTTATCAGATGAAGTAAATTTTGGTATAGGATTCCATTATTAGTTATTATTTGCGTCGTAATAATAGTATTTTATGCATAAGATTTTACACCTTTGGAATTTTAGCTGAGGTTATAGTGTTTCCAAACACCCAAATAAAATAAACAAATCCATAAATAAATAGATATAGTGTATAAGAAAGATGACTAGAACAATGATTATTACTAATATTATACTTGCAAAAAAAATACTAATAAATAATTAAAAAAGAAAAGAAAATTGATTAATTTTCCGGTAAACTACAGCAAAACAAACAAAAACAAACAAAAACAAACAAAAATATATATATAGGTAGGTGAATATACTACTTAATTATGCAAGTATAAACAATAAAACGTCATTGAATTATAGATAAGACGTGGGAGGGTTTAGCGCCATTTCACCGCGCCAAAAGTTTTCATCGATGATTCTATTGGCTAATTAGTTACTATTGCTCTAAATATAGATATATCCACTGTTATGATTGGCTAATATTAATATTTTAATGTTATTGGTCTGTTAAATGGCTCGCTGTAACGGTCGACCAGATTGGATCTAACTGAATACGATTGGTTTTGATTGTATTGCTTATCATGTGTACGTATGTACGTATGATAGCATGTATTTATGTATCATGTATTTATAAATGCATATATTGTTATTTGTATGTATTTACATCTGTGTAATGTATATAACGTATAAATCTATATATGTATACATCTATATATCTGTATACGTATAAATCAGTCATATAGATATATATCCAAATATTAACTATCCATACACGTACACTTTCCCATCTATTTTTTTAATTTCTTTTTCAAGATCACTTTGACTGTCTTTATTCAGGAATTTATTTTTTCGTTGTTGCCAAGGATGTTAAAGCTGATAATTTTAATACTTTGAAATTTTTAAAATATTAAAATTAACATACGTGTATTTACCACTGTGATATTTCTAATATTATTTTTAATTTCGGGTTGAACCAATTTTCATTGCCACTTGGAAACAAAGAAAGTTTCAAGACAGAATGGTACTCTCAGGATTATGGCCTCAACACCACTAGTATAATCTAATAGTTAGGATATATACAAGATATGATATGATATAACCTAGTACAATATAGTATAATATAGTATAGTGTAGTAAAATAGCTAGGAGAGGTTACAAATAGATTAACCAATGGATGAGAGAGGGATGGATATATATAAGAATGTATATATATAATAGTATATGCTAAATGTCGATGTAGATATAACCATCCAATCACTAATAAATTGTTGATCTATCAAAATTGAACTAACCAATGGTATAGATCCTGTACCTATATAATAAGCCATTTCAGATCACACATTCTGATAGCATATTGCTTAGGCATCCTGCCTAAAAGAAGTCCAGCTAAATTGTTTAATAAAAAATATATATGGCTTGCCATGTCTGTACTCCGTGTAGGCAAAAAGAAACGTTAAAATGCCCCTTAATTCAATATGCTCACTTCCTTCTAAACAAATAAAGGTCACAGGAACGCTCTTGTCTCCATTTATTATTCCCAACATGGTAATACCAAGGTAATTTCTCTCACGGCACCAAGCTCGTCTAGCGATTCCAGTTCGTCTGGTGATTCGTTTTCTTCTAACTCTGATATTGACATCTCATAGATCGATGAGGACGATTACAATAGTAGTGTCATTGACCTTTGGTGCAATGAGAGTGTTAATAATAGGTGTAGGTGCAATGGGTATAACATTAGTGACCTTAGGACTGCTGGGTGTAGTATCAATGGCCGTTGGTACAGTGGAAGTGTCAATAATAGCTCTAGGTACGATTTTGCTATTAATTGCTTTAGGTTCAGTAGATATAACATCTGTAACCTTAGTAACACTGGGTGTAGTATTAATTGCCTTTGGTATAGTGGGAGTGGAATTAATGTGTAGGTACAGTAGGTTTAATATTGGCAACTTTAGGAACACTGGGTGTAGTTTCAATGTTACACCCACTGTACTTACACCTATCTATTACACTTCCACTGTACCAAAGGCTATTGATACTGCACCCAGTGTTCTTAAGGTTGACAATGTTATACCCACTGAACCTAAGGCAATTAATAATAAACCCACTATACCTATAGTTATTATTGGCACTTACACTATACTAAATGCCATTAATGCTACACCCAGTGTTTATAAGATTACTGATATTACATTCAATGTACTTAAAACTATTAATGAGACTCCCACTGTACTAAAAACCATTGATGCTGCACCTACTTTTGCTAAGGCATTTAATGACATTTCCACTGTATCTAATACTTTCAATAGTCAGAAAATGTGTGTTATTAAACTAAACATCACTACTACCACCATAACCTCCATTAATAAAAATGGTAAAACAAAAGCAGCACCTGGTCTAGAAAAATAGTTATGCTGAGGTCAGCTTTTGATTGGGATTTGTTTTAAGAAATGCTTTAGTAAAAAAATATTGTACAGCCTTTAATTGTTAAAAATATAGGTGCCAAAAAAGATTATCCTGCAGTCTTCAGGAAGATTGCAGCTAGATATGTTGTAGTTGGTAGAAGAAATTGCAGTTGCCCAGAAATTTACCATTTCAAATAATAGTAATGATTGTGAGACTCAGCTTAGGAATTTTGATCTACTTGAGTAAATCCAGGGTTTATCCTGATATCTATTGAGTCTTCTAAGCAATATGCCAATGAAGATAACTGGTTATACCTATGTCCCCATAGTTTCAAGTAGAATATCAAAGAATGCTGGTGATAGACTAAAAGAACAGCTCATAACTATGGGCACTCTGCTACCAATGGAGTATATCCAGAGCTCTGTTTGAGGAATCATTAAAAGAAAGATTACCTCTTACCTCAAGAAAATATGAAGGATATTTTATGCACCACTACAGACAATAGCCTTCAAACTAACATTACAAATCTAAGTCAATATTTATCCAAAAGAATAGCTGAGCACCCAGAAGAAGATTTTGAGTGGTCAACTCAATTATCATCATGAAACAATCATAGTTTAGCTAAAACCCTGTTTGAAGACTCAGATAAATATTTTAATTGGGAAAGTTATTTATCATTGAAACTCACTCAGTATGTGGTCAGCACATTATTTGAGAATTTAGCAATACATCAAAAAAATATGAAGAAGACTTTCGACATCACTATGGACTATAACAACAGACCTAGCACCAAGGCAACTACTAACTACGACGCCAATTGAGGATATTTTCTATACTACTACAGATGCTGGTAAAGGTTTAGATCAGTCATTAAAACCTATACCATTACAAGATATAAGTAATAATTTTAGCACTATGATGGACAATAACAACAGGTTGTAACTGTTGTTTCCTCCAAGCTAGATGTGGGACTAGAGTGGGAGTTATACTGCTTAATGGAACCACATATGAAACCAGATCCATATTTGTTCAGAATAATCATTGAGGGTTCTGTGGAATAATTGACTTGTACGATTGGAGCATTACCTAGACAAGTATTGTATGGTACTTCTACTACTACTAATAGAAAATGCAAGCAAACCACAAGTTCAGATAATTAATCTAATTTGACATTTGAGGAACTAGATTTAAAATAGGTAAGTGAATCATCATCAAACCCTAATCAGAGTTTATTAAGAGCTCTAGCCCAGGAGTCTAGTGTAGGTAAAAGTTTGCATTAGTCTGTTGAAACATCATATCAAGAAAATTTAGAGTACACATAAAGATTATAATTGGGCAACTGAGTCATTATTAAAACCAAATCCAGGTTTAACAAGAATTCTGGCTGCGGATTCTGGTAAAGGTTTAAATTGGTCAATAGAGTCAGTATGTCAAGAAGATATGGAAGACTTGGATGAAGAATTTAATCTGGCAACTGGATCATCATCAAACCCCAATTTTAGTTTAGTCAGAACTCTGGCTGAGGATTTTGGAGAAAGCTTTGATTGGTCAATGGAGTCAGTATCTCAACGAAATGTGGAAAACACTAAAAATAATGTTAAGAATACTATGTCAGAGGTGGGTAGTCTGATATTTGTGCGTATATATATGTGATTATATTGGTATTTACCTGGTAATGTATCTATTGGGAATATTTTTCATTGAATATTTTAGTTTTCTATGCTTTATATTTCTTTTTATCTTTCTCTTTTCCCCTTTATGTACCTGTATATATATCTATCTATATGTTACATGTGTATGTTACAAGAGTGTTAACTCCAAATAAATATATAGTTTAGCCAAAGTTATGATAATAAAGCAGATCAAGAAATAGTCAGTATAATATTCATTAGGCGTATAATTTTATTATTCAAGTAAATGATTTGTCAAAGCATAGTATGCAAGCGCTTATATAGATTATAGATAATTTGGTT
>NAOQ01000026.1:202140-212853 GCA_002751075.1 Ichthyophonus hoferi
CAACACCATACAATACACTATACTTCACTAAAATACAATGCAATACAATACAATACACTATACTTCACTAAAATACAATGCCATACAATACAATACACTATACTACACTATAGCACAATACAATACAATACAATACAATGCAATACACTATACTACACTACAATAAAATACAATACAATATACTACAATGTAATACAATGCACTGCACTACATTATCATGCTATATATATAAACAGTGGTACAGGATGGACAACTCTCTTATCTCACAGTGGAGAGGACAAGCCAGGCTCAAAACAACAAATTTCTAGACGATATATTTTGGGTTAGTAATCTACTTACGTTGTACATCTAATGACCCAATTAATGTATTTGTTTCCCTGATTTTATTGATTTTTCTTTCTGTTTATAAATTTTTAATTTTGAATATTTGTTTATGCTTATTTATGACCTTATTTAATTGTGATTTTTGCCCAATCATGTTCACAGATTTTATGTTTATTAATATGCATTTCTCCTGTATATGTACAATAACTAATTGGTTGCCTTTAAATAAGTCAAATATGGATATATCTCCCAGACAACTAGAAATAGAAATAATTTCTATCGTAGTATTAACATTTCGATATCTTAGTCACTGTTTTTTTTTAAAATAAATAAATTCGAATTACCTTTTTATAATTTATAATTTCAATTTTAAAATTTAAGTTCTGTTGTATCTATTTACTTCGATTTATATAGCTTTATTTTCATATTTGTCATTGACATGTATACATTGCTTTCTTTTACCAATATTCTTCAAATATTAACCTTGCATATCTAATTTACCGTTTTTTAATTTTGATTTTAATATTTTAATATTTATTTTATTACTTTAATTTAATTTATCTGAATTTCTTTTCATATCTTTAATTATCACCTATTTGTCAAGTAGTTTTTCATATATATGTATATATGTATGTTATTTTCTTTTACCAATATCTCCCTCTATATAAGCAATCTTGTTAATACTAATGCTAATATTAATTCTCACCTTCATTTATAATCATGGTTATAATTTACGACCAATGCACATACACGTATAAAAATATAAGATAATATTACTTGTGACATTTGCACTCTAGTATATGTAGGTAATGATACCCACCCCAACCTTTTAATGATCAATAATATAATAGTTATGATAAATAATACAAATAATATAATCAACTATATAATAACTAATATGATAAATATGGTACTAATATTAAAATTTGAGTTTTAAGAAAATTAGAAATGTTGAAGATTTAGCATTTTTCTTAATAAAAGTTTGATTAGAAACTTATTAGACCTCCATAATACTATACTAGACTTGCCATGTAGTAACACGCCTCTGCTCGTTCAGAATAAAGACAGCAAACAGGTTATAAACTCCAGTAGTATCAAATCAAATGTCTCGATGACCAATCCGTCTGTCTCAATTTCAGATGGTTCCGATAAGGAACCAATGAAAAGTACTTCTCTTATGGATGAAAAGTCCCATATTAAATCCTCCAATGGGAATATAAGTAGGTGTAATATATATATATGTATATATACTATATCACATACATACATACATACATAAACACAATTAAACCATAACAACCAGACAACATATCACATACAGTTACATCTAATCAGACTGTATACCTAATATAAAACTACCCCACAGTAAAGAAAGGACAGAGCAAGGTCCCAGATAGTAATATACCTCGCTGCCTAGCTGATAAGCTGCTAGATGCTATCATGAGGCTAATGTTTGTTAGAGCTTTTACTGTGTCAGTGGATGTAGATGATGGCCTACTGGATAGAATATGGTAGGTGTATGTATTGCTATGTGTGTGGTTGGTTGCTTAATATTACTTATATATATAAGTTAATATAGGATAGTATAACGTAATATAATATGGTATAATGTGGCACAATATAGTATATTATAATAAAATATAGTACAATATAATATAATGTTTATATATTGTACTGTGAATTATACCCCTAATAGGTACTAAAAGTATGATTTTATAGCCAATTAACACCGTTATTTGTAATAAGACAAGTTATGGGTGGGACAATTTATTTTAGTACTATATATAATATTTTTCAAATTCAAACGTACATGAATTTGTAAAGGTAATTTAAAGTTAATTTTAAACAATTTTATAAAAATTAAAACTGATTGGTATTTTTTCCCAAGGTAGTTTACAAGAGAATGATGCTTGAAAGATTTGTTAATATTAGGAATAATAATAATATAAGAAAAATACAAATGTGATTGGTTATAAGCTGTTTAACATGTATGGTATAGGTCTACGGGTCTGGCATGTGGCGAAGCACTACCCTCAGATAACCAGATGGATGGGAGGAGAACCGAGCTGTTGACTTTGTTACTGACTTGTCTCTCTCAGGGACTATATTGTACTCAGGGTATGTACGCATATATGTATGTGTGTATGCGTGTGGGTATTTATGCATGTATGTATGTATGTATGTATGTATGTATATCTATATAAATAGATAATACGTATATACCGTAGCTATCTCATACCTATCCATTATAACTAAAAGATAATTAATTAATTAGAGCATATTAAGCAAGACAAACATATGCTAAGCACTGTACCTCCCCTACCCCTAACCTCACTGTAGGTGAATACCGTGCAGCAGATAATCGATGGCTGGTGTCATTTACCACTCATCAGTGTAATGATTTGACTGCCACGTTTTTTTTCTCACTCATCAATACTATATGCCAATATGACCCTGTAGGCTATGGCATTCCGTAGGTTATTTTCTGAGTTATGTTTTCTATATAGACAGTTATGCATATACACTCCCATATGTATGTCATACCCACCCATAAATACAGCTATATAGAGAGAAAGTAAAAGAAATAAAGAGAGATATAAAAAAAGAGAGAAGGAGAAAAAGAAAGCAAAGATAAAAATAACGAAAATTTCTAAGGTCAAAGGAAAAAAACAATTAAAAGGAGAGAATAATTAAAACATAAGAGAGACAAGCACACTAAAAGCCTTTCCCTACCACTACTACCTAGATTCCCCTACCTACAGTCAGCCAACAGTAAAGAACCCTTAACTCTAGCCTGTCTCCACACTCTACTAGTGTTACTTGATTTCTCCTCTCAACCCCCCTTTGACAACCCGCCTACCCACGGTCCTGGCCTACCTGTATGTGTTTAATGTGTTAAATTGATTGTTGTCATTGGTGTATTTATGTTTTTATGTTTTCATTTATGGTACTTATTTTGGGTCTTAATATACTATATATTTTTAATTTTCTAGATTTTAATTCTATTTTAATTTTAATTCTTTTTTATTGTCTTCCAGTCATAGGTATGCGTGAATTACTTGCCTCTATTTTTCCTTTACTTATATATATACCTCAATATGCCTTATAGACCGTAAATAGTTATATATAGTTAGTAGATATATCCTTAAATCCCCATCATTTCCATACTATAATTGCTAATTACTGCAGCTGCCATTCATATACTGTTTTAAATTAAATTAGCGTCATATGAAGATGCTATTATTTATTCATTAACGGCCTACCACTACTGACCTTGATCCAATAGGGAACTGAGAGCAATATCTATTTGCAGTTTATCATGGATATCACTGATAAATACGATATGACTTTTGTATTTGACAGCCTTACAGGCAAGTAATAATCCTATATATATACGTATATACACGACTTCAAATTTTGCATACACATTTATATGCATTATATTGTGATTTACAACTTTTAATTCATATAAAGATATAAGCCAGCATAGTAATGCTAATGTATGCGTGTGCATATATATATATATATATATATATATATATGTATATATGTATATTATCATACATGCAGACTATCATAACAATATAGCATGACTCCATAACCATCTCCTTATACTATACTCATAGTAAAGGAAGAGTATTGTACATGCATACATACATATATAATTAATCCATTTCTCCTTTTAGATCTTGTACGAAGCCCTCTGCGGAAGAGATTACTGCCACTGCCTGGTTTATATTCTCCCATTACCTTCACTTCTCAATTACTAATGTTAATCTGGAGACTATTAGATTACAATAAGGTTAGTATAGCCTTGTATGTATGTATGTTTTTATTTTATATTATATTGTATTGTATCGTATTACAATGGATTGTATTGTCTTATGTTATTTGTATTGTATTAGATTACTTAATACTATCTTTTTTTACTGTTATTTGTACTATTATGCTGACATGCCTGGCATTATATATATGCATATATGTATATATGTATATATGTATCTCTCTCTATATTTAAATCTATGTTTCTATATATCAATCCATGTATGTATATGCATTAATAGCAACATTCTGCAGTCTCTCTAGCTATCTTAGCATATTGGGTTAATATCTTGCCATGTCAATGAGTGACCATATTTTATTCCATGCATGTCATTAACCCCACTGACTTTATCCACTAACAACAGACCTTACTACAACACGTGGTTGGTAAAGAAAAGACCCTTGACCTATTGGAGGCGGTGCTGTATTATGGCTTAGAAGCAAGGCAGGATATAGGTAGGGTCTATATATATATATTTGTGTACGTGTATGTGTATATATATATATATATATATGTATACCGTATGCCGGACATGCTATGATACTATTATTTTATCCTCCTATTATATTATCATACCATTGTGCCATCATTCTATTTTACTATTATTCTATTATACTACTATACCATTATACGATTAAGCGATTATACTATTATTCTATCATACTATTATCCTATGGTTCTATTATACTATATTACTATCATTGTATCGTATTCACATTTTCCTCTCCTTTCTTTGCTTCTTTCTCTGTCCTTATCACTCTTTTTCTTTTCTTTATATAACGGTATTGTTATTTACTGGTATTCTGCCAATCACTGTGTACAGTTAAACTTGGTACTGTCCATGTAGCTGCCTTTATTATTCTTCTACTAAGTGGCGAGAGAACCTTTGGGGTATCCTTGAAAAAACTGGTAGGAGTGTATCTATACCTGTGTTTGTATGTGTGTATTTATGTATGTATGATGTTTGTATGCATGTTTGTGGGAATATACACTGCACTACACATCATGTACTAAGGTTTATTAATTTTAGATTAGCCAATGATATTTCTAATTTATAAACAATAATTTGTGCTAAGAAATGGTTTTATTAATTGTTACATAATTATATAACAATATAAATGGAGATTTTAATTGATGAATTAGATGTGTTTAGGCAGTTAGTCATGATATTAATATATGAGAAGTATTTTAAAATATTTAATAGCGTTATTAAGTAGAGAAATATCCCAATGAATAGAAGCTAAATTGAACTATAATTCATTGGATACCATTTAAATGTTTATAATAATAGTAATGATTGTGATACGTGGAGGTTAAACCCGTGAGGTCTCTATTTTACTTTATTTCAATTATCATCCTCCTATCATATTAATTAAGCTCAAACATTAATCCATTTTTTATATAATTGTTAAATTCTTTTGCTTGTACCTTATTGTTTGACAGATATTTTATAACAGTACACCAATAGTCTGCTGGATGTGCCTCCTTTCACTGGTCACTATGGCGACCTCCTTATATTAGTAAGTCTTATAACTACCATGCTAACTATTTGATTAGTGGAAATAAAATCCAAGAAAATATAGCCTTTTCCATTTGGTCCAATGTTTTTTTAATTATTATATTTCTGTTATTGGAACTAAATTTTGTTCCAAAATATATCTTTTTCATAAGGGGGGGTTTTTTTTTTATAAAAAAAATAGCTATATATATACTTCCATCTCCCCGTCTACCTACTAGACCCCTTATTCTATTTATGCTTTTACCATCTCTCTCCCCTCTGCTATTCTAGTCCTCATAGTACTTCCTCTTGTTTTTTTCTATATTTGCTATCATCTATACAAAACCACTTAGATATATTTATTATATTTATTGATAAATACAGGACAAATGGCGTATGTATGTGTTTATATGGTTATGGGGCACAGGAGTGCATATGTGTGTATGTATTGTTAATCATCATATTAGGGTATCTCTCCCATTACATACCATTAGTATAATATGTACATATATTCTATGTACTATTACTATAATCTATACATCTAACCTATATACTATTATTATAATCTGTACATCTATCCCACAGGCCATACATAAACTAATAACCATAGGAGATACAGACACCACCGATCTGTATGACAACTTACTAATAGGTATATATATTACACTATATTATTACATACTATTATTATGTTATTATATTATTATTGTTATTATTGCTAATAGACTATATGCATGGCTTCTATATATTATTATAATAATTCCGGCACATGTGGGTGGGTGTTTGTGCGTTTTAGTGTTTTATTATATGATATCATCAATATAATTAATTGATTTTTTAATTCTAACCAATTGCTATGATCAATTTGATACTATTTATATTATATGTTAGTGTTTGATCAGAACACCGTCTTATCTTCCTGATTACATCGATATATAATTATCGCTATTTTGGCCACTCTTACGTATTACGTAAAATTTAATTTTAAGCATTACATTACATTGTATTAAATAATATTTACATGATAATTTTCTCTCTTCCCATAAATACACCACAATTTAGTTTTTATATTTTTATGTTATGCTTATATATAGTATATAAATTTATAACTTCATATCACTTAGCTAATTTAAAATATAACTATATTTAACCCGCCAATTACAATTATCCATAAACAATCTTATCGCAATTAATAGCAGGTCATATTATATGCTATTAAAAATATAGACCAATGATTAACTCATACTATTTCACCGTACCAATCAGTGATTAGTAATGTGACTCCTTATTTCAAAACCATTTCCAAGGCAGCGGCTACCAAGCTACTATCATTGGTTGTTATCTTTTCTAAGCCGTCCTATTTCTGTGCTAGTCCCCAAAGCCCTAATAGGGTCTACTTTCTATTGGAGGCTTTGAATAATTTAATACATTATCAGTTGGCAGGTATGTATTTATGATTGGCTTGTTTTTTTTTTAATGCCCATGTATATATTGGTTGGTTGGTTGGTTGGTTGGTTGGTTTGTATATCCATCTATGTTTATTTAAATATTTATTAATATATATTCATAAGTAGTTCTTATAATACAAATTGCTTATTTATTTCTTTTTTTTATACATGGAATATACTTATACTTATGCCATCACACACAACACCATATCTCTCCCCCCTCTCTCTCTCTCCACCTCTCTTATCCTCCCTCTCCTACCCTTTCCCTCTTCCTCCCCCCAGGATCTACTCATATTGTCTACGGTGTCATTAGACGGAGGTCAGTGTTTGAGCTATTATCTACTTTCTCTACAACCTCATTAAAAGGCACAGGTGAGATTGGCCGAATTAATTAACAATATGCATTTGCATTGGTTGTTTTTACCTGTATTGTTGTAGCATTATAATAATATAGTAGGATTTAATTGGCATAATTAGATTGGTTATTGTAAAATATATTATTGTGGCATTATAGTGCACCAAGGACATTTAACAGGTCTGATTAATTGGCTTTAAAAAAAATCTATTCTGATGGTAAGGTAGTTTTAAGTTGGGGATAGTATAGTAAAATACTAGTTTATATAGCGAGAGGTGATTGGGTTAGATAAAAGGAAGCAAACATAGGAATTTTTATTACATTATTTAATTGGAAATCTATCTTTTAATATTTTAATATGCTGTACAATAACACGTATATTTCTCTGAAAAATATATAAATTAAAGTAATATGTAAACCTATAGGCATACAGGCTTTAGTAAAATCAATTTATTCAATAACATGGTATAATACATCATAATATAATATAACATAATATAGTATAACATAGTATAATACAACGCAGTATAGTATAACATGGTATAATATATCATAGCATAGTATAACATAGTATAATATAACATAATATAGTATAACATAGTATAATCTAACATAATATAGTATAACATAGTATAATATAACATAGTATAGTATAAAATAGTATAATATAGCATAATATAGTATAACATAGTATAATATAACATAATATAGTATAGCATAGTATAATATAACATAATATAGTATAACATAATATAGTATAACATAGTATAATATAACATAATATAATATAACATAATATGGTATAACATAGTATAATATAACATAATATAGTATAACATAGTATAATATAACATAATATAGTATAGCATAGTATAGTATAACATAATATAGTATAACATAATATAGTATAACATAATATAGTATAACATAGTATAGTATAACATAACATAATATAACATAATATGGTATAACATAGTATAATATAACATAGTATAATATAACACAATATAGTATAACATAGTATAATATAACATAATATAGTATAGCATAGTATAGCATAGTATAATATAACATAATATAGTATTACGAAATACTAATAACTATTTACCATACCATTTTTAAAAAAAATACTCGAATGAAACATCAGTACAGAAGCATGGAGAGGAAGAATCCAAGCAAGAAAGTGAAAAGGGAAAAGGAAACTTATCTATGACAGAAGATAAGGTATGTTATTACATAGAGTAGATGATAGTATACCATATATATAATATGTATATTATGCTATTATGATCCATATAGACTTGCATTATTTTAAATAAACAATTATTGATGATAATATATATATATATATATATATAGGTATAGGTATATTAGTCGTAGTAGTATTATTTATTAATATTGTATTATGATATTGCTTGTTATTTTTTTAAAAGTACACATATTATACTGTATCATACTATATCATACTATATTAGACTACTTTATAATATATAGTTCTTCATAATAGTATCTTATACTAGATTGTACTACGTAACAATACATTACGTTACATGATATGATGCTATATTATAATATACTATACTACTATAATCTTATATTACATTAATTGACATAATATGATACTATATCATACTATATTATACTACGTCATACTAATATCCGGACCTACCCTCACCCTCCACTCACACAGGAGGAGGAACATGTAGACCCCACTTATGTCAAAGATAAGGAGAAAGATAAGGATAGCAGAGCAGGCATTATGGTAGATGTGAGTCCCTGTCAGGATCGTCAGTCACAGTCACGGGGAGCTAGCCCCTACCATCCTGAGCCAGACCACTGGGTAGCTACCCCTGAATGGGTCAGTGTTTGTGAACTATCTCTATCTCTTTTTTCTTTTCTTTCTCTTTCTCTTTCTCTTTCTCTTTTACCAACATCCTATATTATTATTAAGAACTCTTCTAACCGCTCCACCCTTTACCCTTTCACCTCATTACTCCACAATTAACTCCATAGTAACAACCAACCACACTTAACAGTATGTTACAACCGTAATATGACCTACGCAATAACATAAATGTATACCTTACTATACACACTCGCATTATTACCCGCATATATAGGCATAGAAAATATGGTATCACGTGTTATAACTATGTATAGTAGATAGCATTGCAAAAGATCCAAAATAAATGTATCATTTGTTTTTAATTGATAAATATGCAATATTACCATAAGCTATGAACTTGATATTATTAATATATACTATTGTAAACCCAGAATTTCAGGATAAACTACATTAAATTTGGATTTTTATTGTCATTCACTCTATCCTTTTCCCTTTTCCCATGAATAGTTACCAACCACTAATGACCTTTTACTATTGGTACGATGCCTCTGTCACATCATATCTATTCTTACCAATGCCTATATTGTAACCCCCTAGATTCAGATATGGCAAAGTCGTTTACCTCTGCAGACCATTCTTAGGCTAATACATGTGATGGGACCTAGGGTTGAGGATATGTGTACAAAACAGTATGTTGTGTTAATCTTTCTCTCTTATCTCTATTGCATTAGCTTTGGATTACTTTAATCCCTCTATGTCTTGTCCTTCGGGTATGTAGTCGATTTTTTTGTATGTGTGTGTAGTATGTTATAGTGTAATGTGGTGTTATATAATATAATATAATGTATTATTATGTATTCTATTGTAATATGATATAAATATAGTGTAGTAGAATATAATGTAATGTATTATAGTATAATAGAGTAAAATATAATGTACTATACTATGCATAACGTAATACACACATGATAACACAGTTTAATACAATACACTATGTTATACTATTCTAATATGCATTTTTGTTTTACTTACTGTTTATTATTATTTGCTATATAATTATTTATTTTTCCTCCATTTTAACTATCCAATCTAATCCCTCTTCCAATTGTCTGTATGATGATTGGTCCATTCTACATGTTATATTATAGATTATTGTATAATATTCTACTATATCTTATATTTATCGGCTGTTTTATATTATTTCTTTTTCTATTCCGTATATTATATGTTATCTGCTGTTTATGAAAAAAGTTAGTTACGTATATATATCTATATCTTTTTTGTAACGTATTTTTTTAACTCCTATTGTATTCTATATATTAATAAAATTATTGTTAGAATAACAATATAATTATATATATATATATATATATATATATATATATATATTCTTTCTCTTATATTATGTTATATTATATT
>NAOQ01000026.1:219794-231400 GCA_002751075.1 Ichthyophonus hoferi
GTTTTATTCTAACCATTAAGGCAATATTCCAATAATAAAATACACAAAAGGTGTATGCTATAATAGGTATATAGATTTAGAAATTTATTCTGATCACTAGATAGCTCTCATTAATTTTGTTTAATTTTAAAACTAATATTAACAAAGTTAATTATTATCATATGATCATCGATAATTCGAATGGTTTTTGATTTTTATTTGATCCATTCTATATTGTTTTTGTGTAATGGTCTTTATATATATATATATACGGCTATATTGTATTTAACACGAGGGAAATAGGGGTCTGCGAGGAGAGAATCATAGCATGTAACTTAGTTAAGTAATAATATTGTAAAATATGGAGAGAAAAAGTACAGAAGAGTCATTTAGAAATTGGTCTCCAGTCGAAATACCATTAACATCGACACAGTCTCTGAATACTCCAAGCATTGAAATGAGTGATATCGCTACAAGACCAAGAAATAAATTTCAAGGATATGATAAGGCTACACAATCTTTAAGGAAAAAGATTTCTGGAAAAGATAATTTAAGGATGCTACAGTATAGAATACATAGACCTGGTAGACATGCAGAGACTTCGTCCTCCAAAGGAACAGATTCAGATAAACAACTTCAATCAGACGAAACATCTATTGAAGAACAACATAATATGGTTGCTACTGTTACAGTTCTTCACGCAGATAAAAAAACTAAAACATATCTTGGTTGCAAAGCACTGGCAGCGGATAGTGCCTATTATGTTAAGAAAATGGAGATGAAGGAATTTTTCTGGGTAGATGTTATGTCACCACATGTTGATGATTTGGCTATTATGGAACATATGTTTAAGATACATCCTTTGACAAGTGAAGATATATTTGAACTACTTGCAAGGGATAAAGTGGAATCATTTGAAAAATATATGTTTGTCGCTCTGCAAACCAAACCGGCGATGGAAGCATTTCTATGGTCAAAACCAATCAGTATATACATATGTGTGTTTGATTCGTTTATACTTACCTTTCATGCCAAACCAGTACGACCTATTGAAAATGCACTCGGAGAACTTTGTCACAGGAATAAGCCACTACAACCTGACTGGGTTTTATATTCTATACTGGATACGGTAATAGATGCTATTGAGCCTGAAGTTAAAGTATTGGAAGAAGAGGTAGATACAATAGATGAAATGATTTTTTCCTTAGGCACAAACGATCAAAAAGATGCATTTCGTCGTATGGATAACGCTTCAAAATATCTTGCAAACTTGCTACAAAGATTGAAAAACAAACGAAATATCCTTGTTGACCTTTCTGGTATAGGCCGGGTGACCCCTGTTTGCATAAGGGAAGCAACCATGTTATACTTCCGCGACGTGTTAGACCACACACGTCAACTGATTACTAAGATAGAGGCTAGTAGGACGGTGATATTTGGGACACAGTCATCTTACATGGCCAAAATTAATATGGATTTAACCATAAGTCAAAATAGGTCTTCATCGGCTTTGAGGAAATTAGCACTGGCTTCAGTAGTATTTTTGCCTTTGACATTTTTTTCCACTGTATTTGGGATGAATATCACTGTTCCTTGGCAGGATGGGACGATGGGTTTAGATGGCGAGACTGCCTTTATAATGCTTTGCATGTTTGATGTAGTTCTGGCATGTTGTATTTTGCTTTGGGCAAAATGTGTTAAATTGATTTAGTTGTATTGGTTGTTGTATATGTATAGTATTGGGTAGTCGTGGTTATATGTAAATGTATGCATCTAGTAAGACTGCAATCACACATACAAAAATATCATATACCAATATTTAAAATTTTTAAATAATAAGCGCTGGAATTTAGCATGTATTATAATATCATTATAGGTATGATTGCAGTTTGTTTTTTAGATATATAAATTAGTGTTGTTAGCTCTATTTTAGCTTGAATATTTTTATATATAATTTGTTTTAAAAACATGTGAAAGTACATTTCTGCAACATATTTTAAGGTTGTGTTGGTGGTAGGCGACAACCTTAATGTATTAGGATATAAATTTATAAATACTTTTGACTATATATTATTAAAAGGATGTGACTGATGCATGTTTCTATACCAATCCTATCAAATGGGTTTTTCAAGTTTCTTTCTTTGCACGATAAAGACATATATGCATGTATGTATGTATATATAGTTAAGATTATTTATTTTTCATTAAAATAGTCTTAATCTATTTGTTTTTCATCCGAAATCTAAAAGCGTAGAGATTTCTGTACTCAATATTTTTGTCCGGGAGTACCTCTGATGATATTCAGTATATAACCGTATTGAGAAGTGCAGTGATAGTGAAGTGTTGGAGATGACTGCTTCATATCTCTATTACTAAAAAAAATGTTTCTAGTTAATTAGAGCTCTCATGCAATATAGTTCTTTGGCTGCCCTGTGGCAGGATATAGAGCCAATCCTCGTGAATATTAATGCATACCCTTTTATACTTGATTGCATCTAGTGTAGAGACACTATACGAGGTCATTACTACACTGATAAATAGCTATACACATACAATGAATGATTTTGTGAGGAAAAGAGATTAGGCTGATATCACATTAGTTGCTGTGTAGCTTCACCTAATCAGTTTAAACATGCAAATTAAGATAAAACAAACAAATGTGATGTTGGTAACCAAGTTATAAATATAATATGCAAATTATGGTTGGATTGCAATACAATATAATATATATAATAAGTAAATTGTATATTTATGTGTGTTATAATTATCTAACTAACTATTGTTGGGTTATGAAGTATTCTATATATAAAATGCTATCCTTAGAGAGTATAAAAAGGTTCTACCCGAGACAGACTGAGAATTCCTGATATGTAGTGATACTGAATAAAGTCTATATGAATTTTATTCTACATTCCCTGCTTATAATAGTTCGTTGTTGTTCTGAACATAGATGAAATAATTATTCAGGTTGCAATCGACTATAAAGTTTTACATATTCAAACGTTGCCTAAGAGCCAGACTTAATCATATGTAATAAAATCAAAATCACCTAGTTAGACTATTTTATTTATACATCCGAATGAAAATAGATGGAAAAATAACAAAGTCTGATACTTCAGATTAAATGTTTTGGGTCCAGATAATTTCTTGCTTAGATATCTTGCCGAAGGCAAATCTAACAGCTTTTACTGATGATTATGCAGTCTTGCAACCGCTAGAGGGAGCCACAACCATCTATATTTGTATTGGGGCAATTGGGTGCCCTCATAAGCACAGTCGCTTAACTATCAGCCAATAACTGGCTTCAACTAACTGTGGTTTTTTATTCTTATCAACCTTATGGGGTTAGTCCTCCACTTCTGCTGACTCATTTAATAATAAAAACATGCCTTAGCATAACATATCTGTATTCCGTGTATGTAGAGGAGCACGTTTAAACGCCCCTTAATTCAATATTTCCTCTCCTGCTAAATGAATATAAATCACAGCAACATTCCTGTCTCTACTTATTATTCCAAACAGTATTTGTTGCAACTTGATATTTTTCTACCCATTATTTACATTACTTTCTGCAGTATATGTGAATTTGCGGTTATTCATTTTATGAGCATCAACACAAATAAAAAATGCCATTTTAGTGGCCGCCTAACCGAAAAAATAGTAGCTAAGTAATTACAATATAGAATACAACACACAAGAAATTAAATTACAGTGGATACCGAGGAGAATAAATATATCAGACTTCTACCAGAGAGTGGAACCGATCTGAACATAGACGTATTCAGGATGTAGTCATCACAGGCGATACTGACAACCCACCACAAGGCTATTAATCAAATCGCTAATTTGATAATATTATCAATACTTGCATTGATTCAATGAATGGATCACATTCCAATACTACATAGCCGCAACTCAATGTAATATATTACCTTCATTTATGTTACATTCAACAGAGACGTTCATCTTGTGAAAGTATGTAATATTAAAAAATAATGGTCTTTGTGTTTTATTTCCTATTCATTTATATTTTTTTAAATCAAAGTTCTTTTAAAAATCATCAAATAGTACGTAAACATATAAACATGCATGAATACAAAGCATTTATTAATAAAGGTAAAATTACTGCCTTTTACATTATAGGTTGACAACAAATTCACAATTAAATATAATCAAAATAAAATCGAAATAAAACTAATTACGGATGCATGATTTTAAAGCAATAAAAGCACAGTAATTATCCTGGATTATCTCGAAGTTTTCTTTCAAAATTTTAATTATTGCAAACTAACATTTTTATATAGTAGTAACAATAAAAATATAGTCTAGTATATATACGTATTTGTTGTAGATAGGCTAATATTTGACTCTATAACATGGCTAATACTAGTAGCGCCACTATGATCAAGCCCAAAGCTCTGGGTGCTGTTCTGAAACAGGCAAATACGGGTGGAATAATGACTACACTGTAAATTTCCTTGTTTGATTGAAACACTTTCTGCTGTGTTGTACCCGTAATCCTAAAAAACGGTTTTTATTGGGGATTATCAAAGCTTATTGAGGAGATGAAAAGATGATAATTTAAAGAGATTATAATTTGTAATTTGAGAAGATAATCCCGAAAGACTTAGCTTGAAACATGCCAGTTACTCCATGTGGTATCAGGTTTTGTGTTGGTTTATTGCAATGTTTGAGGGAGAGTGAATGTAAGGCTGACGATAGGTTTATAGGCATGAATTTAATGCACGCATGTATTATCGAGTTTTTATTATTGCTTAAGTATGTGTTCCCCTTCTTATTCTATCTCTGGCTCATTCTTATACTCTCTCGCACACTCAAACACAATACACACTACCTAAGTATTTCCTAAGTATTTGTATAATTTTATGATGGTTAATTAACATCCACCTTATTAGTATCTTCCCCAACGAAGTATGACAACTAATTATTATTAAATCAATTTATACTCTAATGCTCACCGTTTTTTTTTTTTCACTTTTCAATACACACTCAAGTAAATATAAGCAACTTGCGCTTACAAAGACATTCATCACACCATTTTCCCTTCCCTATTCCCCCCCAAATAACCATTCGACACACACGCTTTCACTGCGCACGTATTTCTACACTAGTCTGTTAAGTCCAGAGGGTTCTCTGGTAGCCCATTCGGGTGATTGCTGTACAGGCGACAAGGATCCCAAGGTCACTGCTGCTATTGCCTTTCATATCTGGCAGGCCTACTATCAAAACACACCTGCTTCTGTGCGAGGTGGAGGACCTGAATATGTACTCATGAATTGTGAGGTATGTATGTATGTATGCATGCATGTAATCATGCGTGAACATGTGTAGATATGAAGAGCACATACACATAGACCTACTTTATCTTTTCTCTTAGTTTGATTATTATTTTGTATTTAGAATATCCATGCCTAAATAGGTATTAATTTCAACACAAGAGCTATTTTACTATTGTATTATATGTATGTATGTATGTAGTCTATTAGTAATGTAATTATGTAATATAATATAGCTATACGTTGTGTAAACAACCAAACAATATTTACTTTGTAATCTTTTTCATTTTAATAATATACTATACATTACGAATAGCATATATGTTAATCCATTGATACATTGCAATACCTTTTTTTTGCTGTATTTTATTCTACTACAATAATCAGTTATAGGACTACATACAATAACATACAATAATATATATATATATATATATATTACAGTATTACTCTATACTAACTACAACTAGGAACCATAAACTATTAAATTTAATGACTACTAAGGGCCTCTCTTTTTTATTATTAAGGAAGATCAGTGATTGATTGCCAAGGGACGAGGGAAGGGGAAGGTGTTGCAGAAATCATAGATCTTTTATATTTTTTCTTTATGGCTCTGTTTCTAATCTAGCCATTAAAGTCTTATTTATCATGTCGTTGCTATAACTCAATAATGTAAATTAACTTATAATAAAATTAATAACTAGACATATATTTATATATTATTTGAGCATAATATTTTTTCCTTTTTAATGTAGTAAATAATAGGATATTAGTACGTTAGCTGTTTTATAAAATGATGTATACTATAATTCTATGATGTAAATTAATCTACAATATACCTAATAACTACATATACAAACACGTATATATATACATTTTCCCAATCCATGCATATCAATCGTTCTATTTAATGTGGTAAATAATAGGATGTTGGTATGCCAGTTCATACATAAAATAACGTGTAAGGTATACAGTATCTAGTATATATCGTGTTTAATTAACAAACCTAACAACCCACAGGAGGGTAGAGTGATGGTCACTCGGGTTAGTCAGCTTCTTTTATGTATCTATGCTGACAAGTCTATCAATGCAGGCATGTTCAAGGCTAAGGTAGGCCGATACCTTTAGTAATTCATTGACTTTGTAACCTGCATATATACATACATACATCGTTATATAAATATAATTTCTTGTATATATATATATATATATATATCAAGTCTCGTATACAGCCTATCATATATTTACTATCATCTATTATCTAGGTATTATCTATTAACACTATTATATTCCTTTCTTTTCTCTGGCCGTATGATTACATTCCGATGTCGTCATCCCCGTCTATATAGATTATATATCTCTCCATCACCCAATCATAGTACTACAAATAAGTTTCAAAGTATCTACACTTTATCTTATTATTATTAATCATTATTAAGACTTTTCAACCAAACATTTGCCACTCCTGTGGCAAACAACAACTATTTTCTATTCAAAATTATGCACGAGTCTATTAGAATGATATAACCGTTATACACCAATGCGAAGCAGATAGTATACTGATGTTTCCGATTTTATTGACTATAGTTCAAATAACTCGGTAATTACAGTGCAGTGTTATATAATACGCTTATAATAGTGCACAAGTTAATTTTTATATAAATATCCGTTTTAATTGTTACCTACCCTATCTATATACAGGCGCAAACCGTGGCTAAATTTCTAGAGGAGCCGTTAAAGTCTATCGTTCTATAATAGTTATGGTAGAGAAAGGGCAGGAAAGTGGCATAACCGAAAAAGCACTGCGGGTCTAAAGTTGGAGAAGTTGTCTAGTTAGAGTTTTAATGATATATGCATGCATAACTGAATATAAAAATATATAGAAAACCATGTATATATTACTTGGAAAAAAAGAAAGTTATTGAATTATTGGTAGGTAATTCAAGGTTGTAATTGTGGATTTCAACCTGTGTAGTTATTGCCTCACCCATTTTTTTTTTGGATGGTAGCGCAATTACAAGCGGAGAATTAAAGTAAGTCAGAATGGCCCAATTCAATATAACTGCAGAGAAACAAGAGACGGGTCTTGTCACAGACAGAACCCCTTTATATCTTTTACATATAGCATACTGTATATAGACAACTTGATAATCTAACTATTAAGTAATTAATTGAGCAAAGTTATTAATGACCTAGGATTAAGCAATTAATTAATTTAGACGAATAACCAGTTTTAACTCATGCTGTGTATGAATATAGATTTGACAATACTCTGGCGTATGTGGCGTATGTGTTGCTATTTTGAGTCATCCATACCCTCCCTTTCCTAGTTTTCAGTTGGGTCATCAAGCGGCAAAAGTGGTGCGTGGTAATATCCTTTTTAAGATTCATGGCTCATTGAGGCCTTGCAATTTAAGACTGTAGCTTCCTCCTAGGTCACTTAAAAATGGTCGTTTCACTTATAGTTGTAATTCTACAAATTTTTTCTTTGGGTTCCCTTTAAATTTAATATTTTGCAAATATTGGGTTAATATTGCCCGTGTAGACATAATGGATATTTTTTTTGCATTTCATATATGGAGTGTATTTCATAAACGAAAAGAAATTGTTGATAGAGGTAGAACCAAGGATTTTCATATATCATTTTTTGTATGGAGTAAATAGTCACAACATAAGTAAACCATTGACAAGATGCGCATGCACGTATTAAATAGCAAGTTCCTTTTTGGACTAGTTTTGTTGAATATTTTGTTGAATAATTATTCTCATTTTCGTAATCATTTTTATGCTAATTAAGGAAGATACTGTTTATAGTGAAGGGGAAGAGCTGCAATCCGCCCAGAATTAGCGTATACTATCTCCAAAACAATAAACAAGTACATATCACCACTACAGTATCATTAAAGTTTTTTGAATATAATAAAGGAAACAACTCCTGGAAATTAGATTGGAAAGTATAATAGCTTGTGATCAGTTGAGCAGGATTTGTTACAATTTTTAAACTGATAAAAGAAAAAGTAATGTATTTTTACCTAGCATGATTTTACAGGTGTAATGTTAAACCAGCAATCTATAGGATTGAGAAAGAACACAGTGTCCGTCACAAACATCAATTATCTAGGCTATTACGACACTTTACAACCTCCATTTAACTTTCATTGCGTTGTACTTAAAACGGATTAAAAACTTAATACCAGCACACTAAATAATTTTATTCAGAACATGCCAAACCAATCTTTAACCCCTAGTTTGCCATCCTCTGATGTCTCTACAAATATTGGTTGGTTGTTTTATTGGTATAAATCCCTAAATCCCAGTGTAATAGGATTGAAAGTGTACGCAAATAATAAGCTATTTCTCTATTTGAAAGCAATTATGTTATATATTATATTGTTAATTTACTTTAATTAAAGTTAATAATGTCTATTATTACCAAATTTAATTTGCTGATATCCGAGACAATTGAAAAATTCCTAAGGAGCCTAATATTACACTGCATTTGCATGCTAATTTAATATGAATGTTTAAAAAAGCTATCATAAGAAGATATTTATTACGGTTAGTAAAGTGGAAAACACTCATTTTCAGATATATTTTTTTCTTTAATATATTTTACCAAGCATTTAGAACCGAAAAATGCAATTATACAGTGTACTACTTTTATACGTCTATGTTGTTTCAACGAGGAAAGATATAAATATGACAATTGAAGTTAAAAGTAAAAATTCCAAGCCAATAGATTAGCATGCAACTCTTTCCTTGGATTGGATCGCGTGAACGCAATAAAATAGTATTTACCTATCTCTGATATAAAGATTTTACTCGTGGCTCAATAGATTCGCAAGTTATCTGATTGGAAATGCTGTATGACGTATCTGGGTCCTTGCGATCATATATATCAACATATTATAACTGAAAGGATAACTTTTTTGAAAAAAGACATGGGCAAAATAAGAAGCAATGAGGGCAATCAAAAAGTCCCAAAACCTATCCTGTCACAAACAAAGCCGTATAAAATGACCAAGCCTATGTACTTTGCTTGCGCTTTTCAAAAATGTGGTCAGATAATTACTATCGACTGTACCGATGACGACCGCCACAGAATACTGCAGCATCTTATTAGTAAACACAAGCTGCCACAACCTAAGTCTAATATCCAGTCTACATTTCCAATTTCAAACAAGTCAAATAAGGGGGGAATATGCGCTAATAATAAGGGCAATACAAGATTAAGAGACCACTCCTCCTTGGCAGAACATATCACAACGTCAAGAAAAAGAAGTGGAATAGATGAGAACAGCAAGCCTAACTCCAACACAGCAGTTGTCAAACATGAAACTTCAGTAATTACGCGGAACCAAACCAAAATTACAAAGAAAGATATAATACCAACAGCGGTTAAATTAAAGCTACGCAGTAATCTGAACTCGCTTCATCATCCAGTACACCAAAAAAAACTACAGTCGACCAGAACAAATTATTAGCCCAAACCGAACAAATCAAACTAGAGCTTCATTGATAACTGTGGCCGGTTGAAATTATGTCTTCTTGGGTAGTGATAAAGTTTATATATGAGAAATTGCCAACATGAACGACTAATGGATTGTCATAACAGTTCTGATATTATGCCCCTTTGTGGATAGTTACACCATTACCAGAAATTTCCGCTTTGACATTCAGATTGGGGTATTAGAACGTTTTTACACTTCTTAATATCAGTGTAGTGTGATAGGAAAAACAAATTTGAAAACAATACTCTAATTGTGGAGTTACTCACAAATCAAATTGGAGCACAGTAGTAGTATTAGTGCTGCCTTCTCCATACATAATATATATTATGTATTCAGACGTATACATTTAGAATTTGAAGTAGCATATCTGGTAGACAAAAAAATAAGATAAGAAGTTGTAGTTTATAGGGATTAATATGTGGGTAGATATGTTTGACAGGATCTGTGAGTCAGGTCAGAAACAAAACCACTTAAAATCAAAGTACCCACAAATTATTTTTAAAATAGCGTCTTGATTGATATTTTTCTTAATATACATTTCTCAGACACTACTATTTTCTTAATCGTTAATGAATATTATGTATAACTTTTTTTACAAATATATCTACTTGATTGACTTATCATTCTACATTAAAAATTCATTAGTCATGTACATCTCTTATGATCTGTTTTTAACTATTAGCAAAAAGACATGACATAATGTATTGTTTAGACGTAGAGCCCTGTAAATATTTTCAAAAAGTTCAAGTGTAAATTATACAATCTACATATCTAATTAACTACAATTACGTAGTAATATAGTACACGACTCGAACATAGCGCTGCTCAATGTTGACTTGATAAATCAATGAATAATGATTGTATTTTCCGAAATCTTTTTGTTTTTCTTGAGGAATTTACGCTGGCATTTTTTGACATTCCTAGCGAAGTGGTATTAATCGATACTCATTATATAGCCGGTTGTATTAACTAATCATACCCTTATGCTATACTCACTCCATTGAATCTTATAATAACAAACAGAAAAAAAACACTCGCACATAGCCAGATAAAAAAGAACTATGCATGCGAGCACATAACTATTCGCAAATATTTGTTAATTTATTTATAAAGTGCGAACATGTTCATATCTCCCGAGTAAAAATAAAATAATTATTGCCTAAAACACTAATATTGTCAAGTTAATTTGATTACAAATTTCATCAAGGTTCATCAAAAAGGGTTTGCAAGAAACAATACAATTGTTCTTCAATCACTATTATGTGCATTACTATTCTATGCTTTGTTTCCACTTGGAATCCAAGGAGTAGCCATATCGTCGTATAGGGGTACGTTAAATATGTTAGCCATATTATCCACGTAATTCCTAACCTTAGTAGGCCAGACAAGCTCCTATGGTAGGATGAAAAGTGTGTAAGTAAGACAGGAAGGAGACCAATTTCATGCTGAATGGTTATTATCTCATCCTTCATGGCTGGCAGCCACAATTACAAGCGGAGAATTTAATTAAGGCAAAAGAGCTTTATTTATTGTAACTCCAATTTTTTTGAAACGGTTCCTGTCAGTGAAATAACCCTTTTATGCTTTAGAAATATAGCATAATATATACAGATTACTTAACAAAGGTTACTACTACACATAGTATATTCTTAAGCAATAATTAAGCTATACGATAACATATCAAAATGTATCATATACTTTTATTTATTTAATTTGGTATATTTTAAGGGTTTTAGAGGATAAAAGATGCGACTAAGAAATGGAATTTGAAAAAAGGAATAAAGAATACCAACGAGATCAGAGATCAGTATCTAACGCC
>NAOQ01000026.1:232934-271600 GCA_002751075.1 Ichthyophonus hoferi
TCAGATTAACTCAATAAGATTATCCTAATTAAACATCAAATAATACACACAAGGCAATATAGATAACATTAGCGATATGTCAATCCTAAACCACTTAAACAAAAATATCAATTAGGTAAGAGTAGTAACATAAAGCAAACCACTACTTTCCGGCTAGTACTGGTTATAATCATCAATTACGTATTAGTAGCGTGACATAAAAGCGAGTATATTTTTATATAGGATAGATTTAGTATAAAAAATGGCAATCAGTAAAGATTATGAGCCTGACTAAAAACAACATTAAATAAAAAGTCAGCATTAGTCATTACAATCCCTGGGTTAACTTAATACCACTTAATAAAAGCTATAAAAAATTGTGCTTACTCTGGTTTTATCTGTTCAAGCAATGTATCGGTATTTTCAAGGGCCTCAGCTAAAGTACAACCAAGTAGTGCCTCTTTTTGTTTTGTAAAGCGTACCTGTTTGAGGGAGAGTGATCAGTATAGATTGCTACAGAGCATAGATGTGAAAAAATCATAATATAAATCAATCATTTTATTAGTCCATACTTGGATTATCAAGTAATATACTTTGAAACCTACCCTAGATGCTTCGTCCTGAAATTCCCCAAGAGGGGCTCTTATCCACCTTGGGCAAAGTAGCGCTGTAGAAAAAAGTAGGCAAGAATAAATAAATATATGATTGCGTTGAGTTATGTAATGAGTATTAAATTTAATACAAATGTACAGTAATAAACGAATGGAAATAAAATAAAGAAGAAATGAGAGTAGAAAAAAAAAATACAAGAAATTTTTTTAAAAAAGATAATGCTAAGAAACTGTATAAGCTGCAGAGCAAGGTAGATTAAGTAGGATTGCGAAATGATTAGAGTATGTAGTCTAGGTGAAATATATTACCCGCAACATGTGTGCTTGTATGTGCAGGTTTAAATTTGAACTTAGTCAAATAACCTGTTATATTTAACAATATAAAACAAGCATTAAAATACAGTAGCTGGTCATGGTCTTCTATTAAAACGTATTACTTGCGACTGATAAGGTGCATACCTCTTAAAGTCATGCCAACGGAATAGATCCAGCCCCTAATGTCTGAACGACCACTGGGTCCATCGACCACATTATCGTCCCCTGGAAAAAAATCATACGCGATTAAATATTAGTCGATGGAGGTATGTGGCATGTATAGATAGATACGCACACAACACAGGCAAGTAGCTAGTTATAATTATCTAATTAATTAATGCCGAATTATAATGAATTCTACATAAAATGCTATATTTAAAAGGCATAAAAAAGTTCTGCCTGAGACAGGAATCTTGACTCCATAAATATTTTATCCTATTTTTTTCTGCCTACATTAGTCGGCTACCGCCCTGAACATAAGTAATAATTATTAACTACTACATAGAATGAAATCAATAGTATGCGTGCATTACTTAATTAATTTATATTCATTTGACAAATTCTGTAGAGGATTTACTCCAATTTAATAAGCCCATGAAAATCTTAGATTCTATAGTGCTTCTACTACTACCACGATGCATAACCATTTCACTAGCTAAAAGTTCCGTATTAGTGTTCACATACCGAAATGGTCGTCCACCCAGTAAACGATGTCCATACTCTCACCCATGACTGAGCCATCTGGTTTAACCAAAATAGGAAGCGCCTTCTTACCTGTTATAATTGGTCAATGGATGTTTAAGCAATATATATATATATATATATATATATAAATATATGGTCCGAAATACTCATGACTGTTCCGCTCACTACACACTTTTATGGCTCAATATTTTATTTATTTTATATTATATTATGTTCGATTATAACCATAGAGAAAAGACAGTTCCAGTTAAGTTTAATTGGGAAATTTTGTCAATGATCTTACTGGTTTAGAGTTTTATTTTACAAACTGATAAAATATCTTAGAACAAATCCCTACCGCCAATCAGGTCTTTGAACCTGGGCTCATTGATTAATAATCTACCAGGGCTAATTTTGACCAAAACTAGCGTTTGAGCTAAAGAGACATACACAAGGTTTCATAAAATAAGAAAAAGAGGCGAACTGAACTGCTCTGTTCAGAAAACTATTCGGACACACACACAAAACACGCTTTCTAACACAAACTCTCTACCATTTCTGGACGGCTACACACTCGCGTATCTCACCAACATATCAAATCGATATCATTCCAAAAAAATTAAGCATACACATGCGCACAATATCATTGAAAATTCACTTACCAATTAGCTTAGTGGGGGTGTCTACATCAGAATTAGGAAGAACCCTTATCTCAACGGGAAGATTCTTGGCTCCAAAGACACAGCGAGCTATAACAAAAATTAACATGTTAGTACATCACATTGCTATATCTATATACTAAGTTATATATATAATCCAATAAATTCAAACATAAAAAGTACACAAAAAGTAAAATTAACAGCATATTAAACTCCTAAAACAACATGAGTAAACAATTGAGTATGGGTATGTCTGCAAAATTGCAGTGCAAACAGTGCACCATGATATATATTCACTTTTATATTTAAATAGTCAATAAAAACCAATATATAAACTTTTAACTATTCAAAATTCTACCCAACACCAACCCATATTAATATTAAAACCATCAACTACACCAAGCTTATTGCATTATATTCTTCAGAGATATAGGGTATGTCCACGGGGAATTAATCCAATAAAATATAGAAAGATAAACTATGAACGCATCAAAGAACACACAATTACCCATATGTAAGAGAAGCCTATGCTATCAAAAAGAATTAATTAGAATGACTGTGGTAAACACAATCATAGTGCATATTCATGGGCAAATATATTAAAAAATAAAGTGGTTCAAAGCTTATGTACCTGCAACACTTAAGAGGCAGTGGTCATATACATAGAGGATCATTTTTTGATCCGATGTGTTTGTTGTTGTTCCTTCAATAGTCATGTCTTGGTCTGTGTCATTAGATACCACAGTGTAGTTGGTTTC
The DNA here is from genome assembly GCA_002751075.1 of Ichthyophonus hoferi. Classification (NCBI taxonomy): domain Eukaryota; class Ichthyosporea; order Ichthyophonida; family Ichthyophonidae; genus Ichthyophonus; species Ichthyophonus hoferi. The sequence goes on from NAOQ01000026.1 coordinate 235,941, forward strand.
ATTATTCTCCACCATTTTTACTGATTTTTCTTTAATATCTGCGTCGCATGGTGTTTTTCCGGTTTTCTCTACCGCCGCTTGCATTATTTTACCGTGTGCCATATTTGTTGTTTTTCCTGTAATCTGTCAAAGAAAGAAAGAAAAAGTATTAAAAGCACGTCACTAGCTAGAACATAGTTTAGTTTGATATGATATATTGTATTAGATTTTTAACCGTATCAATGCACGTTTATAATGACCTTGATGTTTTTAATGTATAGAATTCTCCTCATGCTTTTTTTAGTATTCATTGTATGCAATTAGATCTCTTAAATTTGTGGAACGTGGGTTATCTAAATTAAGTATATTTTCAGGTTAGGTATTGAAGATGTGCATTGAATATGTAGCACATGATGTCATAAAGGAAAATAATGTTATACTATGAAAACATCCAAGATAGATAATGTTACAAAATAAAAAATAACGCAATCAATGTGCTATAATATATAATAGACGAGAAATCAGGAAGAGATAGACCGGTTCAAACGAGAGAAGAGAGTTAAACGTGATAGAAGGAGACGAAGAAACAGATGAGAAATGCTTTATGCTAAAAACCATAAAGCGTAACAAGTCTTACAAGGACGTAAAATGCAATATAATAACCTGAAAGGAAATAATTATGCTTTTATAAGCAAGCAAAATAATAACAACAAAAGCAGTACCAATAATAATCAAGAAGCTTGTGGCCAAATACTTATGCTACATCCTATTGGTCTAAATATTTGTTGAAATTCCTTTGCAACATTCCTATACGGGGAAAGCACCTTGATCTAAAGTTCTAGAATGACAGTAGTAGTTCTTGTTACGACTTACAACTTAAAACAATACCATAGTAATCTGACCTGGCAGAAAATAATTAACATATAATATAATTATAAGTCCGTGTACAAATATTTCATGGTATTATCGGTTGTAATATGTACTCCACATTGTTACCATGGATGAGTATAACTTTGGTTTGTATGATAAATAATATAATGCATTGGTGCACGTGCATTTTAAGGAAATGGTCACGCCCTAAAATAAGTAAATAATTTAAACCAATAAAGATGAGTTATATATTTAGATTGTGTTCATCTTATATTGTAAGATTGATTTTCTTTCACATTCATAGACGTGGTTATGCTTAATAAAGCAGTTAAATTGAAATTTATTGATATATATATGCATTTCCCTTATTGATACATGCTGTGAAAGTATGTAAGTTTGAATAAGCAAGGTTCTATCTGAAATATTTTATTAATTTAGATATTTTTTATATAGAATTATAATCATTTATTATTATTAACAACTACAATAAGTAGTCTGGCAAAAAGCAGTTGTAGTAATTTGGTCATCTGATGCTTTAATATCATATATATATATATATATATGCGTGGTGGATGGGTAGCCAATGAATAGCGAATACACTATAGTCGTGAGACTTCTTCTATTGGCTCTTTTAATTTTGATCGATCACCTTAGTGGTTTTTGGGGTATGTAATTTTATATCTGAATACTGATTAATACATGCTAGATTAAAGTAATGTTGATTTTTACAACGAGATCGCTAATTCCAGTTAAGTTAAATATTGATTGATTTCGCGTACCCATCTTTAAAATAAGTTTCTGTTAGCGAGTATCTCATCTCATCTAACTCATCTAACTAAATAGCACGCCTGAATTTTCTAATAGATCATGTACAGTAGATCATTTCAGATTAGATGTTTGGAGTCTTAACTGAGGCTAGTCCTACTGACTGGTTTAATAATTAACAATGGGCCTTAGCATGTATGTACCAGGTATATGAAAATGGACACTTTAAAAAGCCTCTCGATTCAGTGTGACATCTCGTTCTAAATAAATATAGGTCACAGGAGCACTCCTGTCTCTACTTATTATTTTCAACATGGCAACATAGAAACCTTAAAGAGTTTATCATGGTCACAAAAACTGTTAATTCCATTAAATCAATAATCCAAAAAATAGCAAAAACACTTCCCCCCAACCTTATATTTATCCACTGACCTTCACGTGTTTAAAATCAATTTTCAAATCTTTGCACAGTCTTCAAAGTCTACCTTTCAGCTGTCAACATTTGCAGATAGCAAATGACGTCAAGGTAATCTACAGAGCAACTGGGCATCACCACGTGTCATCTCTGCAAATAAAAAGACGCCAGACGCCAGTGCCAGTGCCAATGCCGGTGCCGGAAAGAGGATCTATTGCCAACTGTGTTCCGTTTTTGTTTGTAGCATTGGGTACCACCATGCCATAGTCACGTCTGAATGTGAAAAGGAATTACCCAGTTTTACGTAGTGAGGCTTAAGCCAACAGTTAGTTTCTTTTCAAATTCCTTTTTTATACTTTTCCTACCCAACCTGAAATTATCTGCCTAGACCAAGAGGGACTGTTAAAACAGGAATATTTAATTACGTTGTGTACTTTAGTTACAATAATTTAATATTATTACCATCTATTATTACATGATGTGTTCTGAAAAAATGATTAGTGCAATCTATTAGTGGTAAATAGCTATCCAAGATGATCAATTGGATTCCAATACTTGAACTAGTCATTTTTAACAGGTATTCATTTTTCTAAGAAGGTAACAGGCGGAATAAACTGGGTTACTATTTTTAGTTCCCAAGTTTTCTGTTAGTTACCTGTCTGGGGTTAATTTAACATTATTATATAGTTGCAGGGCCTCTGCCATTGGCTGGTTTAATTTTGACTAGGCGTTAGCAGGATTCGTTTAGTCAAAATTATATATGACATCTCTCCAATCGGAATAATCAAATATAATTTTACATGCTTCTATGGAAGTTGTAAATTTCTGAACCGAACGTTGCTAGGCGGATAACATATCTTATAGGAACTTCTTCCAGAAGATGAAACGAGATGGTTAAACCGCAAAGCACTGATTGGCTATTTGAAAATTAAATCAATCGGAAATCCGGATCAGAGCGCGGTAAATTAAATTAGGAACCGCACGGAACCTGCGGATTTTGCAAACGATTAGAGCGCAGTAAAACAAATTAGGAACAACACGGAAACTGCAATTTCGTTCCCATTTGAGCCTTATTTTTAAAAAACATTTTTTCTCTCCAAGACTGCCGCAAGCCTACCAACATTGGTATTGCGTGTTCACCAGTGACTCTCATTTATCTCTGCTATGGCGTTGTTTTCTCCAGTCTTGGACAATATCCCAATTTTCTGTAATTCAAGATGACATCCCTCAGCTTGGCATTGAGCTCCACGACAGTAGGTATACTAATCCTCATCTCTTTAATCATCTATACACATGAGTTTTGTCTCTCACTCCATTACCATATGAAAAGATACTTTTCAGCTTTCCAGAAATGTTCCTTTGAAAAATGAACACTTCTCTGCATGACCACGAGAACTGCAGACCCAATTACGTTCGTATTCATGCATGGGATGACCAAGGCTGTACAAACGTTGTGAGAAAAAAATTCCATGCCTCCCAAGAAAGCAGTGCTTCTTCTTCCGTGCTTGGAAGAATAGACATCTTCAATTTTTCGTTTCCAATTATTTTTATTTATTTAAGCGATTTAGGTGTAGCGATTGTGGTGGGGGGAAATAGCCGTTCCAAGACTGCTAATTTTTCAATTTGCTTACCTCGATATTTCCGGCTAAATAATCCGCCTATTTCAAAAAGGGCGCGATCGTATTGGAGGGCATCACCGACAGAGCTTACAACAGAGCCAGAGCCAAAGCAAACAGCAACATTTAACATACATTTTGATTAAAATTGAACCAACCAATGGCAGAGGCTCTCCAATTTTATAATAAGCCATTTCAGCATGTTTCCAGATAAAACATCGCTTAGGCATCTTGCGTAGGACAAGTCCTGCTAACTTATTTGGTAAAAAAAAAGGCATGTCTTAACATATATATACCTCGTGTATACAAAGGTGCAAAGGGACACGTTTTAAAACCCCTTAATTCGGTATTCGCTCTTCTTCAAAACAAATATAGATTACAGGAACACTCTACTTACTATTTTCAATATGGTAACATAGAAAGCCTAAACAGTTTATCATGGTCCAAAAACTTGTTAGTTCTACTAACTCAACGATCTACAACTGCCAAAAAAACTTCCTTCCAGATTACATCCACCAGTTGACCTCTACGTGTGGAGAACCATTTTTATTACATCACCGTATTCAAATGTACATTTGAACTACTACTATTTTCTTTCAGTTTCAAAATGACACCAAAGTGGCTTACATACAAACAACTGGGCAACTCCCACATATCGCCTCCGCTAGCTCTAGACGTCAGATGCCAGAGCCTACAACAGAGCTAGATCCAGATCCAGATCCAAGAGCCAAAGCCTATGTGTCTAACACACAACAACGCTTAACATTTAGATTGATTAGCTGTTCTCCTTTTTTTCCTTTTATTTTCATTCAGTCTCATACCACCATCACTTCTGAATGTTGTCCGGGATTATCTAGTTTATTTAGTGGGCCACAAAACTACAGCTAAGTAATTATCATGTTAAGGTTCTTTTCACATTTCCTTTTAATGTTTTTTATGCCCTAGGTAAAATAATCTGCCTGGGGGGAAAATTTAGGGTTTGCCCCGAGTGTGCAAATCCTGCACTTTATATAGAAGTAATCATTAGATGCGTTTTGACAAATCAGATGATGTGCCCAACTAACTGGAAACTATGCCTCTACATTTCTCATGCCAGTAGCACCTTCCTTGTACTATGCTGCTACGCTAGATTCATGAAGTAGTCAAATTCTGTCAGGAAAACAGCCGGTTGACTTACGCGACAATTCTTCTAGAACATATGAAAGCCGCAAATATTATCAACCAATAAGATATATATTAAATAACTACATACCAGAGCCGAAGGCATCATCTTAATTATCACATCACAGCCTGTTCTGCTTCTGATGCAGACTTTTTCACTTGTCCAAAGTACATCACGTCAGAATCCAACTATTATGTCAAATAGTGAATAGATTATTCTGGTAAATTGTAGATTGTAAGGAATAATCTGTAAGATTGGAACTACCCCATCCCGACCCAGGTCAAGTTGTAAAATTGTAAAATAGGATCCACCGACCCGGCTTAATCCAAGTCAAGCGGTGAAATATGGGCCGACGATCTGTTATTTGATTCGTATTCTGTAATGCAGCATGGGTCGGAAGGAAAAGAAGATTACGGCTTGTTTTCAAAGCCGAATCAAAGAATAAACAACAAACAGGATGATTGCAAACAATACTCATTGTATTAGCTCCCAAGTGTCGTTGTAGTTTAGTGAGTATTTTCAAGGTGAAAGGTATATATAGTTAAATTAAATACATCAGAATATATTATATTATTTACCTAGCCAGGAGACCAATCAATTAGCTCTTAACAAAGCGGAGCATCGCAGTAGCTACAACGTCGAGGTTATTCCTTGCACTCACTGCCTGCTAATTGCCTGTCCAAGGTAATGTCCAATGCTCCACTTGGTTAGGTACCATGCCAATCATTGGATCAATCATAGGATCAATCATACGATACTAAGGATTGCTTTCCGTAAGCGATACTATTGGATTATGGTCGAGTGCTTTATTGAGGAAAAGACTATTCATTATTGTTATAGGGTCTCCTCAGCTTTAATGGCAGTGTCCCAAGCATCAATGACATTTTTTCCCAAGCATTAATGACATTTTCTCAAGCTTTAGCGGCATTAGTCAGCAATTGTTTATAATTAACTCCACCTCTCTAATCAGAACGAGTAGAAATCCTAACTACTTTCAACAAGCAATGAAGAATAATAAAAGAAATAAAAATCCTTACCTCACGTTCCACGTTTTTAGGTCTATTTTTACTTCATTCACGTACACATGGCAAACACGGGTTAGCACTAAAGTTAGATTGAAGGCACTTTATCAAATTGGCAAAATCAAGATCCTATAGGAAGCCTAATAATTAAGCAGTCTTCCCTATAGGATAAATCCAATACATGACAATATTATGCAAATGGTAATTTTGTTGAAAATCGTTTTATGAAAAAGTTAGTAATGGATTTTTATGGAATAAAAATTATTCAAGAATAGTTTTCCTTTCTAAACGCCGGCATATGCATCCAAGTATTCTAATGTAGTAATCATTACAATCTGAAGAAGATAGTAATGGGAATAGATCGTCATCTATTCGGAAGTATATATATATTGATTTTCATTATTTTCACTAGTTATTGGAATATTATTTCCTTTAGAAAGAATATATATATATATTTAAACATTAACTAAATATTTTAGGAAAATTACTAAAATTGCTAAAATAATAAAAATAAATAAATAGTATTAAACTTTCATAAACTGATTTTTTTTTTTAAAAAAATTGTGTAGTATTCATACTTTAATGTCGCTAAAGCTTGGGAAAACGTCATTAATGCTTGGGAAAAATGTCGCTAAAACTCGGGAAACCTTATATATGCAAGCTTACATACTACTGCAATGTTAGTGTAGTAAGATTTTATCATTTAGCACATCAAAATCCATTACTGCATTAGCTATATTGAATTTATTATTGCAGGCAACGGAATTCGACCATTTGCAGTAGTTAACTATAATTGTTACCCGCACATCCTGCAGTAAGAGAGAATATATATATATTAAAAATAACTAAATCTTGGAGGAGAATTGCTAAAAAAGACAAAGAAGAAAAAAGATCGGTATTAAACTTCCATAAACTGATCTTCAAATTTCTTTTTTGTTTTCATATTTTGTGTCGCTAAAGTTCGGGAAAACATCATTAATGCTTGGGAAAGTGTCGTTAATGCTTGTGAAAAATGTTGCTAAAACTCGGGAAACCTTTTATATAATACAAATTAACGTAACTCATATTACTGTAATGCCAGTGTAGTAAGATTTTATCACTTAACATATCTAAATCTAGTACTGCATTGGCTATATTGAATTTATCAACGTAGCCAACATAATTCGACCATTTGGGATAGTTAACTATAGCTGTTACCCGCACATTCTGCAACACTTAACTAGTTTATTTTGCTTAGTATAAAAGATGCTAGCTATGCTAGTATTAATTGCGACTCTGTTTACAATAAAATTGTTAGAAATACATAAACTCGTGGACATCACACCACGGTACAAGAAATACTAAATAAATTACTTTCAGCAAGCCCACGAAAGCTACAAAGCTACTTGCTTACTGTTGTCCAATACAATTAATATGTCAATGGAACCATCCAATACTCAGACATTTAGCATTCTAGGGACCCAAAAAATTGTCACTACTACATCAATTTACTTCGAGTGTTCGAGTTATTTTAGTTTTTGTACAGTGGTAGAACCTTGTCCGTAGAGCTAAAGTGATGGTAGGGGTAATGTAAAGAGTGTTGAAATGATAAAATATAAGGTAAACGTAATATACCATGTCTTTCTTTATCTTAAGTCATTACTCTGATGATGATGCATGTTAGATGGTGAGCTACAGTTCTAAATACATGTTTTGTGGTGAGACTGAATTCCGATCAAACTTTATATCTAATATAATAAATATAGTATGTAATAATTAGTCTCGATCGGAACTATAACTATATAGGGTTGATAAATAATTTGTACCATTGTTGTACATGTTAGCTTAATAGTACTTAAAATTTCAATATTTTTTAATAGTAGGTAAGGAATAAATAGAATATATTTTAGATTATGCTGCAAATGACCAAATAATTACCCATGTTGTGAATATAAAATGTTAATTCACCAATAGACAATTGGCTCGAAGTTAACCTATCCCATCATGTTGTAAACACAATAATTACACAATTACCATGAGTACATTTTAGTAGCGTTAAAATCCCAATTTACATAAATACTTGCTTACTTTTAAAATTGCAAACGAGTATAATTAATTAACAATAAAAGCACAAGCCATTAATATAATAACAGCGCATTTAATTTAATAATTAATTAATAATTGAAAAATATTTTAAAATGTATCTCGGAATTTTGAATGAATGATTTTAACTGATTGGTGAAACTCTATGATTTATTATGATATATGACAATACTTTAAGTATATATTTAGGTATTTTCAGATATTTCATTATTCTTACGTAATCAACCAATTTTATTGTATGAGCCAGATATAATAGGCGCAAAATTGAAACTGCTTTTAAGGATTAGTTATTTTTATTTTGAGAATGATAATAATATAGAACATATTATCCTATATATATATATATATATATATATATATATTATAGTTGCCTCATCAATTACAAGTAGTACTATAAAGAAAAAGATATAGAAAGAGAGTATAACTAAGAAAATGTTAATTAGTTTGTTCTTGTTCAGCAAATAGTTATGGTTATATGTATCTACAAATTTGATCGTTTTTATTTGTATTTTACTTTATTCAGCACTTCTTGCTTTTTTGTTTTATTGTGATATATTGCGATATAGTTTAACATGGATAGTAAGGATACAAAGAATAATTCAGGAGAGAGCATAGCTTGGGAACGCGACAATTGGAAAGATGTGAATACAGGTGATGATGTTGATGGAAGAGAGAAGGAGAGAGGTGATGGGAAGGGAGAGAGAGAGGGAGAAAGAGGTATACAATTACTGCCAAGTATTACCATGGGTGACAACACCAATAACGTAGATAGCGTATATTTAAATGAAGGCGAGGTCGCTGCCTCATCTGATGTTGTTAGTACAAACGGAATTTACACGTTAGCTGCTAAGGAAGAATCCCAAACACTACTACAAACTATACATGCGCAACCACCAGAGCAACAATCACAGTCCATACAAAAACTATCAGATATTCCAAAAAAACGAGCACCACAACATCGAGGGAGGCCGGAGAATGCATATATTCATAAGTTTCTTGTTAGGCATGTAAGTGATAAAAATAATGTGGATAAACACGGACAGCAACAACGACAGCAGCAGCAGCAGCAACAACAGCCACATGAAAAATTGTTGGAGAATATTATTCCGCAAGCAATAGATAAAGATTTTGCACATTTTATTCAACAACAAAACGGAGAAAATTTTCGATATTGGACTCTGAACGAGAAGGAGATAGCAGAGGCGACGAAGGGTGGGTTTACATGGGAGAATATAGAACATGCAGAGGAGTTGGTTAGTAAGAAGTTAACAATACCCCGTACTAGATTAGTGGGAAGGAAGAAGAAAGGAAGTGAGGTTACAATGAGGGAGGTGGGTGAGGGAAGGAAAGGGGTAAAGGAGAACGTGGGTGAGAACATACACCCTGGACCTAATGTATCTAAGACAGAAAGATCATTGGTGAATAATTTGGGACAGTCATGGCATAATGTAGATGATGTGAACTCGCATTTGCATCATCCACAGCGTGTGAATACAAATGCAGAAGAACATACTGATTGTGAGAAAGATAAGCCTAAACGAAAGTATGGAAGATGTTATAAGGACCCTAATATACTTAAAGAGGCGAAGAAGAAAGGATTATGCTGTGTGAATGACTGTCCTAACTCCCTCCCCAACCCTGCCAATATCAACGTAGCCATGTTTCCGTTTCCTAACAATGCAGAGACTCGAGTGAAATGGTTGGCTCATGTCCCGGTTGGCAATATAGAAAAACTGAATATTGATTTGTTGTTGGTATGTGAAAAACATTTTTATGCAGATGAAGTGAATAGAGAGAAAATGTTTTATTTGCGGACAGGGGATATATTGGCCTACCCACTAGACGCTGCTTATCTGGAAGCCGATACGGTGCCCTCTATATTCTCTAACATAACTCCTTCTAAACGACAAAGACCTGTGAAAAGGACTAATCCGGAAGATAGGAGAAGGATAAATGAATTAAAGAGAAAGGTGGAAGAGGAAAGAGAGAGGAGAATGAGAGAGGAGGTAGAGATTCAACGTAGACAACAGGATATTATTATGTCATATGGCGCATTGTGCGAGCGTGCCAATTCATTGGCGGGTAATGGAGCTTGGTTGTTGCGTATTTGCGACAACTATGTATCATTTTTTAAAATGGAACCTATATGGTCAGATGATTCTAAGACCTTTATACCTACTCTTATGGTGTGTATTACTATTACACGAATGGTTAAGACAGGGGATCATTCTGCTGAAACTACTACAGCAACTACAAATGCCACTAACAGCACTGCAATACACAGTAAGAATTTTTTGTGCGCAACTATGCTACAGTATCAACCTGATTTGGCATTGCCAGTTAATACTACAAATACACAGGTTCACATGTCTCCCCTTGTGCGGGTCGGGTCAGAGAGACTCGAAACATGGTCTCGACTCATACAGTTATTAGATATGGGTAATAAGTTATACTCCCTACCCCTTTCCTCTCCCCTTCCCTTTCCCCTACCTACATCAACATCAACATCTACAAGGGAAGGTGAGAGTGGAAGTGGTAATGGGAATGCTTTTTCCAATCAGATAGGACATGAGGTGATAGGGGGTGAAGAGGGACCACAGATGAGAACCAATGGTAGCACAGAAGGGGAGGTGCCTATGAAGGGAAATACCTCCCTCCTCTCTTCATCACAAAAACAACAGCCAATAGACAAACAATCCCACTTAGGATCCTCGAAATCTCATTGGACATTTACAAAGTCCTCTTTACCCAATCAAATAAGTATTTTTCCTAATCCTACTAATGGCGATCATCTATCTTATCTATCACCATGGAAACCATGGAGTTCTTCTATTGGCCAATCAAGTAAGGATGCCAACGGCATAAACATAAATCTAAATCCCCCTAAAGTTGGAATTTTGAAATCCCCGCCTGTACAATCAGCTACTATGGTAGATTTAGAAGCACTTTTACAAGGGTCTCAAAGTGATTTTCAATCTAAGCTTGATGTATGTAAAGGTATTCTAGAAGGGTTTATAGAGGAAAGGAAGAAAGCAAATGACAAAAAATCCAGTGAAACGGCCATGTTTATTCTTAATCAGATCACATTACTGGTGGATGATCTGCATTCTACCGGGACAACTCGGAGATTTGACAACGTCACTTTAAGATTTGCCAGAGCATTATTCCGCCGGTCTCATACTACGTATAATGCCATGCGTGCATTAGGTTTAGTTATACTACCTAACCCGACTCGGGTTAGGATTAGTATCAAGGAGTTGGAGAAGGCAAAGTTAGAGCGCCAGGGACAACTCGAATTACAAAAACAACAACAATTAGGTGATACTACTACCCTGGTAGGCCAATCAAATACGACGGAGTCTACTCATTCTATCAATAGAAGTCCACCGATTGCTCTTAATAGTGATGGGATTGGGGTTTCTATGGATACGGGTGAACGTGTTGGTGGTAGTAATCGTATAACAACACTTGCTCCTCTCTCTCTTCCTGTTTCTCATGATAATAATGATGGTTTATTATCTGACACAGCTAGAAGTGAGAAACCAAGCGAGATAGAATCGACTGGACCGGTTGTGGTGTCAGACGTATCAATGATAATGGGAGGAGAGGGAAAGGGAGACGGGGAGGATGAGGATGATGAAGAGTTAGAGATAAAAAAAATGGAGGCAAAGTTGAGAGAGGCGGCTATAAGGAGAGCAGCAAGGAAAAGAGAAATGAGGAAGGAGAAAACAAAGGATAGAATGTTAGAGAAAAAAGCGTTGATTATCAAGTGGGGAGAGGAGCGAAAGATGGCTATTGAGGCGGGTGAACCTATTCCTGACTTCCCGTTGAAGTTTATACCAACCCAACTACGTGATGTAGTGGCTAAGATTGTGGATACAGGCACTTGGCCTATACTGTCATCTAGAAAGAAAATAGAAAACCAGAGTTCTGTAGGAGGGAATTGGGAGGGATATGATGAAGGAGAAGGAGAGGGAGGGGGGGAAAGGGCGGTATTGGTTAATAAGAAAAAGAAAAAGAATACTCATAAGCGATATGTGATGACGCCTATCTCTCTGACCTATGAACAGAAGATGGCCATTGCTGCCAAGCAGGCAGCGAATGACTTGCTAGTTGGTAATCATGGTGATGGGGAGATAGCCAATCAGGATAAGAATGTGTCTGTATCTATGGCAGTATTGTCCAACAAGAGGATGGCAGGGTCGGACGGAGATAATGACTTAATAGGTCATGTGGATAGAAATAAGAGGTGGGTAAAACGAGTAAGAACTTTTAATCCTGATACTAGCCAACAACAACGACAACAAGGGCATAGCCTGTATACACAAGTACTTCCTAGCATACCGCAGCCTAGCACGAGAAATGTGGTTGTAGGTGGTGTAAGTGTGCCAGAGAAAATCAATTTCGATCTTCCCCCTCTACAACAGCAGCAACAACATCCACTATTACAACATCAACACTCACAATCACAATCACAATCACAATCACAATCACAATCACAATCACAACCACAACCACATACGTCAATATTACAAACCGGCCAAACAAACCGACTTGTTGGGTCAGGATATACGGTTCAGAGCAATTTACGTGTGAACCAATCACAGTCGCGATTAGGACAAACGGGACAGGTAGTTACTAGACTGGGTGGGGTGGGCGTGGGTGTAGAGGTAAATGAGCTAATTCAAGACGATATGGTTGGATTAGGTGTAGACACCGATCCGTTTACACGACAGTACCAACAACAATATCCTCCTCAATACTTTTCATTCGCGGATTATCAGCCTAATAGTAATGGCGGAGGCTTCATGCCGTAGAGATAGATAGGTTTGTATAGCTAGTATGTAGTGGGCGAGAATTGTAAATTGAATAGATAGTATCTTTAGTATACACAGGCATGCGAGATGGGAGCCAATCATTTATAACTAATAAAATGCTAGATGCTTTATATTGGATATTTGGTATTCTGCTTAGTTTTAATGAGTATAATTGATTAGTTAGTTTAGGGTGTGGTGGCATAGGTACCTATTATATCTTTGTATTATAAAATATAAATGGAAACAGACCCAATTAGTAAAGCTCACAGCTTACATACATTTTACCCTATTTGTAACACATACGCGACACTCGCTAATACACATCCACTTGGCGCTCATGGCCTCAAATAGGAAACCACTCGTAACATAGGTATGGCTTTGCATTTATTATTTGATTAAACAATATCATAATATGTATGTATATAATCATCGTATTGCTATTGCAATGTCGAGTTCCCTATTGGCCCTCGAATACGGTAATCGGTGTCCAGATCTCTTGCTCTTCCGAGAGTCAGAAGTGGTTGCTAACTTTAAATAGTGATAGTAGTTATCATTTACACCATAATATAGCACCCATTACTGATCGGACGTATTGTGCAATTTCCACACTACCACCTAAGCGAATCAATGCATTGATTCATTCTGAACCAAAACAGGGGTAAAATTACTAAAGCTAGATATCCACAGAGTCGGTATACGCGCCTTCTATAGAACTTTTATTGCTACTGCTGGCCCAGCAAAATCAACTATCACATGATAATTCAATGGGAGATTTCGAAGCCGGTGAATAAGTCACCACTACTAACATACACACATTGCTTTGAAAAAATCAGAAACAATAACTTTAGAATTCTAGAATAAATTATATAAAAATTCACATAATGCATTGAAATTATGGCTTCGTATTGTTTTTATTACTTTTTTCATATGGTTGGGTAGTTATTCCATTCCAACTGTACTTAAGCAGACTATAAGACCTATATATGGCTAATTGCGAGTTGCTCAATGGTTCATTATACTGTAACATAAAATTAAAATTTTAAATTAGCACCGATCTTAGATTAACAAGTATATATACAACACACTACTTTAAGCCAGCCAATGGGATGGGATCCATAAGATATGATAATTTTAATCATACCAATCAAGGAATAGGAGAGAGAATGAACACATTAGAATAAAGAATAACACCCATATCCTGAAGTCAAAACCATCATTGACAGCCTGTACACCAATGGGGTTGGTCAGTTAAAATTTAAATTTTATTCAGCCAATGGGACTGGTAAAAGATAAGCGGCTAAGGAGGAATTCTTTGTTTGAGAGGAAACTATATAGATATATATATACGTTTTATGCCATAATATTGTAGTGTATTGTATTGCATTATATTATAGTATTGTCCTATATGATATTACATTATTTTATGCTATTATTGCTTAGTGGATATAGGGCGGCATGACTTTGCCCCACTCACCTGTTGCAGCTTTTCATTGCCAGCCACTACATTCTCAGTAGTCTCTACTGTGCTATCATATAAATGATCAAGATCATTTGCCTGTGATATATATTTGGATAAAGGTCATATGTTAATTAATTAAGAGGGCAATGACAACCAATGGCGAATTAGGATTATAGACCTATCTATCCCGTATAGTTATATCCATATGCCCATATATAGATATGGAATTAAATAATTTTGAAGTCTAATCATATTACACACCCTTTTTAAATGTCTAGTGAAAAAATAGTATAAACCTAATAATGGATATGGATACATATATTTTAAAAATAACACCAATAAAACCAGACAACTGGATAAAAATATCCAATACCAATTATTATATATATGGTAGTACTGGGATAAACCAAATATATCATTATTTTATATTTTATTCTTTTACAGCCTAGTATACAATTTTATTATTTCTGCATAAGTAACAACACTACAATAATAACCAATCACGATAATGTCCAGAGAGGAGGATCAATTTTGTACGATTGTATAATTATACACTATAATATTATATTATAGTGTATTTTATTCTATTTAGTTATATTCAATTGCATTATATTACATAGCATTATTTATATTCAACTATATTATATTATATCATATAATAACATAGACGTTAGCCCAATACAATGTGGTCCATTCATCATTTCTACCTACCTGTTGTAGTACGTTCTCTGAAAACAATTGGTGCAGCCGAGAAATTTCCAATACTGAGACAGTTTTAAAATTTTAAATCGTTGCATTTTAAAATAGCCAAGAAACCATTCAATTGATGTCTTCTAGAGCATCAATTCGTGACTAAAAATAGTTATAAATGGTTAAAAACCAATAGAAATATCAAATTTAAACTAATCAAAATAATCGAAGAGCATCATATTGTCACCTTTTTTTAACCACTTTAATCACTGGATCACATTGGGCTCGGTTGATAGAACATTTTTATATTATAGAGTTTCCAGTGTTGAATAAGCTATCATGAAGCTATTTGTCCAATACGACATTGTTAAAGGTGAAATAAAACAACAAAAATGACATAATAAAGACAATAAAACATGAGATGCGTTATAAAATTTTAAACTAATATAAAATTAGGGAAAATAAAAATAACAATGCATTATATAATCTAATCATCACAATACCTTGAAATAAAATTAGTTTAGATATTTATCTATATAGTCATTCAAACTTTCACCTATATACAAGGAAATATGTGTACGATAGTGATAATAATAATTATAGTAATAATAATATATACATGGGAACATACACATGCTTTAAAAAGCCCATCATTCAATTATTTTACTCACCTTTCCTTTCAGCATCTTTAACACTGTCCGTTAATTCGCTCATATCCTCAAATACCCTGAGATATCACACCCACCAATCACATGTCAGATCCTATTGGAGGAGGGTAGGACTCACAATTGACATTACTATGGGTAAATAGACACGTGCAATACACATAAATATATCATAAATATAATATATACATATCATATCTACTATAAATACAAGGAATACAATACTTGCTACAAGCCAATCACATTCCTTCCTTTTGGAAGATTTTCTCATTATATTATATTATATTACTTCGTAAAAATAAAATATGTAATATAATATTATAAAATACACTGTGCTGTGATATTATACAATACAATATATCATAATACAATACAATACAATACAATAAAATATAATATGCAATAATATAATATAATATAATGCAACATAACACTCTACAATACACTTCAATACAGTACAAACAATGTAGCACAATACAATAAAATACACAAGGCAAGACAACATAACACAACACTACAATACAATACACTATAATACACTACATTATCCTACCATACACTACCATACCTACTATTCTCCTGTTCCAACACCGAAAGCTCCTCCTGGGTCAAGGTCTCTTGCAATGAATTATCAGTACTACCATACAGCTCGTCTGGGGTAACTGTAGATTTCTAAGAGAAACGAGATGTTATGTTACAACCATTCTTCATTAATTTGTGTGTTTTTAATAGAATACATTTTCTATTAGTTTATTATCTGCTATTAGTTACTTTGTAAAGATTATCTATCAAACCTACGAAGCAGTGATTCAGATTGAGATTAATTCCTGTATCCTATCTTATATTAGGTATGCAGTTAAATCCGAATTCAGTCTCAGTCTCATGTCATCATATATGTTTCAAATAGTATATATTTATATATTAAGCACGGTGGGGCGGAGACGGGGCTTCTAGTTTTGTTGACACTATAGTTCACCACCCAACCTGCACCACTGTCAGGGTAACGGCTCAAAATAAAGATAGAATATGTTTACCCTGTATTTTACTGCCTCAACAAGACATAAAGGGAGGTTTGGATTGGACACGATAAATGGATATAAATATATCATAGCACAAATAAATATTGTATCACGTTGTCTTGGATTGTATTGCACTATATTGCATTGCATTGTCTGGTATTGGATTGTATTGCATGATATTGTATTGTATTGTATTGTATTGTATGGCATGATATCGTATAAGAATACATTGTATTGCAAGGTATTTAGTATGATGTATTGTATTGTGCAGTTGGTATTGTACAGCATCTTATCATATCATGCATAGCGTTATATCTACAATGACCTCTTTTGACGCAACTACTAAAATCAAAGTGGTGGTAAAAACTACGTATACCAATTAAAACTGAAAACTAAAACATAAAATGTGAAGCTACAAGTGAATAAAAGAGTGGATGCAGTAGATTGCAAGTTCAATGGAGCAATTAAATGCAAAATTTAAAACAATATAAAATTCAAAACTAAACGAATATCCAATGATAGCAACTTACACAAAGCCCATCACATTTTTAGAATCATAAACAAGTTTATTTAATGAGTCCAATATACCCCCCTATACATATACCCAATCAAAACACATACTTTTTTATCATCCAATAAGGTTATGGCAGGTCGGGTTAATCGCTGTCTTTCCTGAGCCAATCGAACTCTAGATGCTTGTAATAATTTTAGTTCTTTAGTGGTCCGTGCAAGATATTCCTGTACCAATAAAATCACAGCTTGTCGGTGTTCATCTCCATGATTGGACGCTTCATTTTGAGTTTTCCTATGGACCAATGATTTATTAACATTTATTTTCTAAATTTAAAAGTTGTGTTGTAATACATATATACGTCTGTATATGTATTCATTTATCTGACCAGCTGCATATCTAATCTATATTTATATGTATCAATGGCTACCTATTTTAAAATATTTAATGGAAATCAGCCATAGGTTCTTTTATAATTGTTCTGATATTACCATAATCAATAAACAGTATGAGTTGAAAAAGATTCTATTGGATAAGAAAGAGAATAAAATAATTTATTAGTCTATATCTTTCTTTAATGCATTCCATTCTGAATCTAATCACATTCTTTCACTATCTCTTCACGAATTAAGATTAAAGGAATGTGAGATCTTAATGTTCCTGCTTTAAATACAGTTCCCAAAAAGAAATAATGCAAGTCTTAAACCAAATCTATACATTTTATTGATCGACAGGTGCCAGCAGTCTTATCTATTGGTTCAAACCATTAATTTTTCCTTTGCTAAAAGGTTCCTTTTTATATGTACATATATATAGACCAATGGGGCTCATATATTAACATACTAATACTAATTAGGTATATACTAACCGTACCAGCACCCACATATGGGTGTATAATGATATAAAAATCACAGATCAAGAGATGGATAGGCAGAGAGTATCTAGGTACATGTACATCCACAGGTATACCTTATAACTTGACTAGATGCACTACTAGATAGGTACGTAATACATATACAAGTATATATATATATGTATGGGCATATATATCAACATTACCAATATAAACCAATGACATTTACGCATTATAATGTTAATTAGTTAATTAGGTATATATTATTTCTATAAGTATATACGTATGTACGCAAAATCATACAAAGATGATACATATAGATAGAGATAACAAGAGGGATATCTATGCAACTATACCTATACTTATATCTACACATACCGCATCATATTCGCCTCATCTTTCAACGTATTTATAGCACTATGGCATACAAACACTAAATCATTGGCCTCCTTCTCGACCTGTTGCATTACAATCCAATCAGAATATAGTATGGTATGATATAATATGACATAGTATGATATAACATATTATAATACAACACAATATAATGCAATATAGTATAATATAACTTAGTATAATATAATATAGCAAAACATAACACACTATCATACAACATAATATAATATAATATTCTACATGTATCCCCTTCGGTAAATATGACTAATTATAAGCCAATAACAAAAGACATAGACGCAATGGTAACTAAGCAACAAGTACTCATAATGTATGACCTCATCTCTTTCTCTTTCTGTCAGACGGCCCTCTGTCCCAGTAGCCTGTCTGTGTAGACCAATGAAATAATGGTTTAATAGATTTAACTCTTAATGCTACTACCAAAAAAACAATATTGTATATGATATACAGTCTAAATTGAGCAGATAATTTTAATCAGATATATGTATATGCATAAACCCATATATATTTATATATTGTAATATACCAATCATATGCATAAACATTATGCTTATAAATGAGCTGATATAAATAAGGTATCAACATAATATTAGGTAAGGGTATATCGCATTATTACCTTATATTATACCATACTATACTACACTGTACTATATTATAATATATTATATCATATTATACTATAGTTTACTATATTATATTATATTATACCATACCATACTATAATATACTATACTATACGATACTATAATATACTACTATACGATACTATACTATATCATACTATATCATACTATAATATACTATAATATACTACTATACGATACTATACTATACTATACTCACCTAAACAGATCCAGGTAATCCTTTCTAACATCCTCTATAAAGTGTTGTAGTTTCGCTATACTACGTGCTATTTCTTTTGCTTGTTTTCCAAATGGTGTGGTTTTTCTCTTAGATATTTGTTTTAAAATATCTGTTTGAACCGCTGTAATGGCCTGTAATTGGTTAAAAAACGTTTTAAAAATAAAAATAAAAATTTATTAATAGTTTATATTTATAATATTGTATAATTTGTATACATCCTATCGTAAATTCATGTTTATAACATATTTTTTTTCTTTAACTATATGAATACATAAAAGCATCGTATTGGTAATAATGTTAGGCCTATAAGTATGTATGCGGCGTGTATAATAGTATGATAGTGTTTTAATATGTATGATAGTACCTAAAAGCACAAATCAGCTCAACTAAAAATACTTATGTTTCCATAGCAACTATATAAAATACCCACTAGTAACTATATGACTATATAGCCTATGAGTTCCCTCTTCACCTAATTACATCCCTCCCTCCCCCTGTATCCCTTGTCCCCCTAGCTCACTTTCATGCATCCTACATCCTAACACAAGCCAATGCACATCCTATACAAGCCCATGCACATGCTTACCTTGGCTTGGCCCGCTCTCTTTCGGGTCGCCTTAACCATGGCCCGAAATAACTCAGTCTGGTCTGATACTGCCATAGTGTTTATTTAAGGGTACTATAATTTAGGTATATATATGTGTTACAGGAAGATGGTAGTATATAGATGTATATAGATACCTAGGTTATATACCTAATGTATACTTATGCTATAAATTTATGGTGTTTGTGTATTTTATAAAGTAATATGTAAACATGCATACAACTATATAAATATGTTATATATATCTTATATATGTTTGTGCAAATCACGGCCATATATATTTATGTCTAATAGTTGGAATACAAAAGTATATGATTGTATTGTATATTACATATTATATCGTAACATAAACTACTATATATGATTGATTATGATATTATATTAATATATTAATATATAGTATGATATTATAAGATAAACCATATGCTTTAGCACATTAAAACTATATCTCACTGTTTATTGATGATATAATATTAAAATGCAATAGCATGACAAGCCATGCTATACCATATGAGTAGCGGCACAGGCTCGCAACTGATTGGCTCTCCATGTAATATGCGGAGTATATCGAGTGGTCAATAAATAAAATAATCCGGTCATTCTAAATAATTCATGATAGTAAACCAGTAATAATAGTGGTATGTTTTAGATCAATATGAGAACTTGTGATGAACTAACTATGGATAAGATTAAATCGATCGGCTATATTTGCGATCCTGTGAGCGTCTTTCTTGAATTGATTATGTCTAAGAACCCCCTAATCATATTTAGGGTTGTTAATACTTACTGTGATAATAAATAAAATACTTATATTTGGGCACTTCAGAGATAAAATTGAGATAATTGATCAAATATGGCCATGTAGACTCACTTAACATAAACTAGCTATAATATAAGGCTAAGATCAAGCGCTCATATTGGCAATAATGGTTTATCACTTGTCAAATTGGTGTTCAATCACTGATTGTTGAATAATTCCAATATTTGCCCCACACTATAGAAACCAAATTTACGATCAAAATTTAATCTTCAAAAAATCTTACAGCCCTAATCATATTAGAACGCAAAGATGAACGAACACAAAGGATTTTACAAACCTCGATAGCAGTTTATGTAATCGCTTGTACTTTCCTATTTGTCATTATGAAAATGTTACAAAGAAATAATAGTTTTTAGTGTTTATTCTCTTAAATGTCAAGTATTTCAGTTCATACAGGTAGTAGGCTGAATACTTATGATGTCTTGTACAGGAACGTATTGTTAATTGTTTGTTTCGCATTGTACCTCTAGATAGTCACTAGTGTTTATGATGACGTGTCAATCGGTTTGTAACAGTTAGAAACTAATTAATGCCAAATTATTAAGTACATGGTGCCATTAATTATATTTAATTGGGACTATTTTGCTAAGTGAAGACTAGCTCGGCAATTCACCGTGGTCATTAGATAGTGTTGGCCATTAGTTTTTAGGCATATGTGATGATGTATGATACAAACACGATTTGCAGCAACAGAACAATTCTTTGAATAATTATTGGTAAATATGTTGCTAATAGCACAGTTTGGTAGAACTCCTAAACGGGAATATACGTATCACTAGTGTTTATCACAAAGTCAACTGGTATTGACCTGGGCCAGTAACTACATAACCAGCATCCACAGACATAGTCTGAATCCTTTTTGTTAAATGGGTTATCACAATAAAAGCCTCGTAGCAAAGACTTGGTCTCTTTGTGTAACTATTAGGAGTTAGTAATGGTAGTTTCGAGGAGACAGAGGCCCACTTTGAACGTTACCAGAATTGAAAGGAAGATGACTATTTGTAAGTTAAGGCTTAGATTTTCCACTGACAGTGAGGAAGAAATACGTAGAAACCTTTTATAAGAACTTGAAAATAGCTCTAACAATAACGTTGACAGACAATCTATGATTGTAAGTAGTAATAGCAATTGTAAATCTGGGAGTTTAACAAATTCTGATATTATATTAATATTAATATCTTATTAGAAGGTATGGGTTAATGAAAGTATAAGGTGTTTGGGCCTTAGTGGCTCTGGGCTTCAAATATTCTTAAATTGCCTCAAATTGTAACCTGAGGTTCCTAATTGAACTTTAAGTGTATTGTGGTTTCATTGGCTATGCTTACCGTAATATGGCCTGATGTGGCATGCAAATGCATGAGAACAAGAGCGGCTAATTATGTGACACCCAGTATAATTATTTTATTAGCTATTATGAACGTACTAAAACTCTTTGGTTTTTCCTACTTGTTCTGAAACTATTCTCCTCCTTTCTTAGCACACGAATAAATGTAGTATAGGTAACTACAATAGCCATATAAGAAAAGTACCGTGCATGTGACATGATCGCTAGATTATTTTCCCTATAATTGGAAACGATTTGATGACTATTATAAAACGCCAACAACCTCAATATAATAGCAGCTAACTGATCGGGCTAGTCTAGAGAAAACGATAATGGTATATTGAAGTTTAGTGGCATAAAAACACATCATAAGCAAACAAAAGATCCAAAGAACACCTCATCTTAAGCAATATTGTCTTTTAAACAAGAAACTTTCAAGGTTTCATGTATACCTATGACTGGCTATCGTGAGAAGGCAACGAAGCCCGGATTTTGGGCTTATTTAAACCCTATTGGGTCTTTATCGACACCTTGTTAATGAACCCGAGATAAGCATTGTTCACTAATTAATAAGAGGAAAGGACAAATGAAAAAAATTGGATTCAATGGGGTGCTGTCAGATCCGGAACTCATATCTCCAGATGATTGGTTATTACCTGCACCTTTACTCTTTTATTTGACTAAAAATATATATGGTCAGGTCAAGCAGTACAGTGACGTCATAGGACATAGCCCAAGATCAGATTGGATAACTATAAGCCAATCATAATAACACTAAAAGAACACACTTACATATTGGATTCAAACCCTTGTGTTTCAATGGCTACGCCCCACTAATTAATTACTATAATGAATATAAGCATTTTATTGGTAATAACATATGGCCTTTTATGTAGCATAAAAAGGACAAGAATTCTAATATATATGTATAGACTAATTTCAGGACTGTTTAGTACTCTTATGTTACCATTGCATATTTCAAAGAAATTACTATTTAATTTTCTAGGTTAAAATAAAAAAATAAAAAAAATAAAAATCATTGTTTTCTTAGTGAAAATATTAGCATTTAAAATAAATTATCAGTGATGTTTCTAAAAGAAAGATGATAGATTGTCAGAACTGATAACAATTTTATTTTCACTGCGATCCCGTGGTTAGATCCAACAGATCTGAATGTTTATTTAACAATCAGATGCAGTAAAACACAATGCATTAAAAAATTCCCGGATAATCAATAGATAAAATATATTGATTGGTGCATTAAATAGTCACCAAAGGACGAAATTTACCACAAAGAGCGAGAGTTTACAATCGCAATAGCTTCTGCGTTCCTGCTTTGGGTTTTGAATTTATATCTAATATATAATGAATTTTACGCCAACTTAACTATTACGTATGTGTATATAGTTAGTACGTGGTTCTTTCTATGCAAAGCACATGTAATTTAAATAAAGTTAATGTTCTATTTGTGTTATCTATGCAGCACACACTTTATCAATATTTTAGATATGTTTGTCAATCCAATCATAACACCCACTTAAATCTTTGTGCATATGCTTCCCTACAAACAGTACTATAAATAGTTAAATTTGAAATTTATTTATTTATCTACTAAGCAAGACATATAATATATAATATGAAGTCTACAATTATCTCTGTTGCCGTCTTCGGTTTCGCTGCTTCAGCATCCGGTGCTTTCCAGCTGTGCCAATATACCGCCAATACATGCACCGGCGCAGGTACAAATTGTGTTGACCTTGATCTTGCAGACGGTTGTCACGTTTTAACTGCGATATTTACAGGCGTTGCTGAACCCAGGTATAGAGCTACTCAGGGTGATGATAAGAAAAAACTTACTTTAAATGTATTTAATTCAAATACTTGTGATGTGGCGAAAAGTGTAATCAAACCTGTAGAGACAGCTGAGAAAAGTTGTTTCAAGCCCGAGCGCCCCACCGGCTCTACTGATGCGGCCTTCGACTTCTACTTGAAGTGGGAAACTAAAGCGGCGGTTGCATCTTCAACGGCCGTGAAACCTACCACGACAAAGAAAGGAGCAGGATCATCTGTGGTACCTTCAATAATTGCTTCTGTCGCTACTGTCATGTTGGGCCTGTTGTTCTAAACCTGTGACATTAGTATTTCTCCTTGGAAATCTGATAAAAAAAAAAAAATTGAGAACAAAATATATGTAAATAATTTTTGCAGACGTCCCTAGTGCGTACATGTAGGGTTGTGTTTATTTTCCTTATATTAAGAAAAAAATATTTGTAATATTTTGTTTTATATTTTATATGTATATCGGTATGAGTAGATTGGTATGCACATCTAAACAAGTTGCTGCTGTTCAATATGGCTGCTGTTCAATATAATAGAATGGAGTTCGTTTTGGTTGGTCAACAAAGAATAGTTATTGAGCAAGCGTAGGGTACAAGATACTTAATGTTAAAAAGATGGTAATTCAAGTTGGCAAAAGAATGTAGTTTATTTTGGAATTTTACTTCATGCAGCTATAGCGTCAGCATGAAATAAGCTAATAGTAGATATATATATATATTATTAGATAAAAGCAGGACCTTACGTCTCCTACAACTACAACAGTTACATATGAGAGAGACCTCCCAATGATTTAATGAAATGCTAAAACAGGAATATTTGATTATTGGGCGTTTAATAAATGACATAATGTAATTTAATATAATATAGTATAATATAATATAATATATTGACACCTCAAAATTAAGTTATAGTTGGCTAATGAGGATAACGATTTGTAATTTAGTTTCTCCTTAAATAGGCAACGCTGATGATAACTCGTGGGTGTTATTCCATCTACAATATTTTATCAATCAGCATTGGCGTTAATGCTATAAGGATATGAATAATAGATATGTTGATATCAAATATATACTTCTTCGTTATATGGGCAATAATAATATATTTGTAATTATACCAATCTGTAACTAATACTAATAGCCTGACCACAGGCTCGAGATCTGCAATTAGGTGTTGTAGGTGTTTCTTGCTGGGCTAGTAATAGAAGAAATTCTTAACTATGATCTCTTTTCAATAGTATTGGTGCTATAAAGATACATATGATAGATATTTCAAAATTCATTTTATATATGTATCTATGCTATATAGACAATAATAATATATATTAGTAAACATGCACTAATCACTTACATCAATACAATTGTTTTTGCTGCTATCTACTTGCTATCTACTAGGATAGCATGACTTAAAAAATAGTCGATTATAGGGTACGGCGAGTATGAGAATACTGTTATTCTGTTGAATATAGTTACATATACGACAAATACAAAATAGTTATAGTCGTAATCACTCAATTAATTCATGATTAGACTGCCAAGTAGTTTTATAAATAGTGTGGCATATTTAGATGATATAAAAAGGGTGTAAAAGTATCTGCACCCTAGATTCTGCAGTTATAACCAAATAAAACTTATTATAGTGATCCTAATTAATGATCAATATGTTGTATTTAAAATGTATACAGGTAGTTTATCCATGATGTGTTATATTTAAATACCATAAAAGGTCCACTTTTGTGGCAGGATCTACACTCATGATTTTGCATAGAAAGCTGTACAAATCTCATTAATAGGTATCTTAAATAATTAATGAATAAATAATTAGTATGTTATATCTAGGAAGTATAAAAGATCAAGATATATGACAGGACTTGCAACTGATTCTACAGTGATAACTCAATCAAGATTATTTGTTTTTAAGTCAATCCTCTGCATGTTATTGTCGGCTGCCATCCAATAAAGAGTAGGTAAATAACTACAACACAGTAAGATAACAACTACAATGTAGTAATATAATAACTACCTAGACTGAAAATAACATTTTCCATATATGCCAGTGAGTATAATATAGTCTATTACCAGAGATAAGGTAATATATTGTTGAAGGGAAAGTATATTCCCATCTGTCATTCAAGTATAACTCCTTTCAAAATATATACATATCATGGATTTTCCGCCTATCATCATTAAATCTTAATAATAGGACAAAACCATTGTACGGTATTTTGCGAGTCAAACCAACCTATTTGACCTGCAATTTTTATATTTTCGAACCGTAGTTAACTAATGATCTATGTCTCACTTTCAATTGGATCGGCTGCCAAAAATAACATATTGTATCAAGAGTTAAAATAAGAAGTAACTATTACTCGCCTGTTAGTATATTAAAATACTAATTGTATATTTAAAAATTGTATACAATAACATTATCAGCAAGTTATAATTAAAATTGTAAACGCGCATCTAATTCCTAGAGCACGTAATCACTTGTTTATACAAGTTAAGTTATATAAGTTCACGGCATCAACGACGTTAGTGGCCCAATGAATAGTAAGCAATTGGCTCTAATTGGAGTCGATTAACTAATCCCAAGTGGAAAACAATAAAAGACAATCCACTATAAAAGCAAGTACTGGACGCTAGCTTTGGTTATCTTGGAAAATCAAAAAGAACTACAAGTTCTGTTTTTCTGGTATTTATATATTCTTTCTTTTTACTTATATTGATACGAATAATATTTACTTAAAAATCAATTCCTTAATCAAACCTCGACTTCTATTACAACTAAACAGTTAGTTCACATTAGTATATTTAGAAGTAAGAATATGGAGCTTTCCCCATATTCGCAATCAAACAAGGATATCAACGAGACCACCCGAAAGGGATCTCGTATAGAAAAATGGTGTAAAGACTCAGCTGGTGATATGGTCATCAGCGATGTCTCAAACCGCACTCGGGTACCATTTTCTAGGTCTCAGAAAAGGCTTCCTAACCAAACTGAGATCCATGATTCCTTACATATATAGCAAGATAAAGCAGCAACACATGGCTGGCATACAACGCCAGGCTAGTATTACACGGGTACCAGTATCTTTTACTATCAGCTTTCATTTTATACTATTCTAAGTAGAATGAAATACATTGTAACATTACGCCATAGGCCATTTGTCTAAACACAAAACACTTATGGCAAATGCATTGATGGCTGCATTGGTAACACTATATCAACCTATACACATTATCCACATACTTATCGTTTTTTATAAAGATGCTTTAAAGTGCATGGTATAGATGGCATAATTATATATCTGTACAGCCAACACCAAGAGCATTACTTAGCCATCTAACCAACCAATCAAAATAATCAGTTAAAAACACAACACAAAAATTATTGAATAAAGGCTATTCGGTTTTTATCTTAAATTCTCTGTTTGCAACAGTCAGTTGCCACCTTGAGCATAGATAAATAATTAATACACAAGGTTTAACTACACAAGAGGAAAGGATTATATTAAATACTATTAGTTATTATATTCCCTGTATATGAAATAGACTTATTATTTTATATTATTTTAGAGTTTATATGATTCAATGCAAAACAAAAATTAATTGTATTATATTGGTTGGCAATGCATATAATTAATGCTAAATGTTGTATTTAAATTTTTAAAAGCATTGTTCATTGGCCCCACTTAGTAACATAAAAATAGTACATTGGGATTATATTTTACAATACTAAATATTGCAATGTATGCAATATGTTGCAATAATGAATGAATTAATTATTAAGTGTATTGGAGTATAATCGTCATTTATTTAATTTATTATATATCAAACTTACATAGTAATGATTCAGATTGAAATTGATTCTTGTTTACCATATTATGTTAAGTATACGGTTTGATCTCAATTCCGTATCACTGCATCACAAGTGTTTAGAATTGTGTAAACTAAACACTGTGTGGTTGAGAGTGAGATTCTTTTTTTACTTACACTCTAGTCCGCCATTTGACATGCGTCATTGTCAGGCAAAGTAATGACTTAAAATAAAGACAGGGTACATTATGGTTAACCTGTATTGTATTGTTTCAACACATAGTACAATTACTAATATGTTCCTTTAGTTGTATTTTTATACAGTGGGTTCAAGCTTTCAATTCAAATTAGATAGCCTTGTTATGCTTACCTAACCGTAGGAACGCAAATATGCTAGTATTCTATTGGCATTTTAATTTCTTTAAAACGTAATAAAAACTGTCAAAGTTACGTGACTAGGTCGCGTATGAGGTCTTTCAATTGGTCGATCCCTTCTCCTGAGCCAAGTGACATAGCGTGGACATGATTAACCTTGGGAAAAATTACAATAGTTAATATATATAGTATATATGGTATAATGTAGCATAATATGATATCATACAATATAATATAGTATAATATAATATAATACAATGCAATCCAATAGAATACATAGAGCATAATATAACTATACTAGAATATCATACCTAATAAAATAATATTATGTAGCACAACACAAACCACCATAATACTATAATAACACAATATAATATAGCACGTTATAACATTACAGTACACTTATAAAACCTAATATTTATTTGCTATTACGTTAGAATTTAAAAGCAAGTTAGTTAATTTTTTTTAAATTTTAATAGCTAAATTCTATTAGATAATTATTAATCATAATAATACCAAACATAGATAGTATCATAATAATAGTATAATAATAATACTATTCTGTTCTAAATTATTAAATTATATCCTACCAATATATTACCATATTAAAATACAATAGTCGATAATACACCAATAAAATACTAATATTAAAACCAGCAATAATAACCTATTAAAATAAAGACCAATAGGAGGATTTCATAAAATTCAATAGTTAATTATGTACCAATAGTAATTAATACTAAAGCAGGAATAAAACGCTAATCTTATACAAATAGTCTTAGTGTATGGCGGTGATAATATATTTTAAGAATAAATGGTTGATTGTAGTCAGTGCAGTAATTGTCCTATTCTTCATGACCCAACATTACTAAGTCAATAAAAAGCTAAGTATAGTAAATTTGTCTATGTTATATATATAGCTATGTTTGACATCAAAAATTACACTTATATGCTAGAAAATAAAATAAAATAAAATACGTGCACAATATAAATGATATATGGATATTTATATATACTACAAAAAAGAAATATATTATATACATTATAGTTTTTTTTTTTAAAAAAATTTATATTATAGTTAGGAACAAACAAAATTCATTTATTGTGAAAATAAACAAATATATACATAAAGTAATGGATGTGAGTATAAAGTAAGCACCAATACTTACCACATTCCTTTCAGTGCTAGGTAGTAAATTGTATTGGTTGATAAATTCACGGTAGTTTTCCTATGTTATGATTGGTCTAAATTCAGGTTACGTATAATAGCTGTTATAATACAATGTGATGTAATATGATATAATTTAATAAAATATAACATAATACAATATAACGTAATAAAATATAATATAATAAACTGCAATGCAACGCAAAACAATACAAGACAAGACAATACAATACAATACAATACAATACAATACAATATAATATAATACAATACAATACAATAAAATACAATACAGTACAATAAAATACAATACAATACAATACAATAAAATACAATACAGTACAATAAAATACAATAAAATACAATGCAATACAATACAATAAATAACTACATTTAATTAACAAATTTAAACCTACCTCCGCATTAGCTGTATCCATTTTATTAATAACTAAAAAAGCAGGCCTGGTTTGTAGAATACCCTCCTTATATAGACGAAGCTCATCCTTGCAATTAATCAGTTAGCTAGTAGTTAAGTATAATTGGCTCCATGTCAATAGCAATTAAGGAGGCTAACTGAGCACTACAATTACCTTCCTTATATAGGCATAGTCCATACCAGGAATTCATTAGTTATTTAGAAATTCGAGATTTGTTTTTGATTAAGAAATTAACTGAATGCTAATACATATTGATCTATATTAATGATAATTAGTGGGCTAAGCTTGTAGTGAATAATTTTAAACTAAATACGATTCAATCTACAGTTTATAACACCTGTACATAAATTAAATGTGATAATATAATATAATATAATCAAAATACAAAATACATTAAAATATACTTTAAATATAATTTAAATATAAATATAACCATGAAATAACTATTACATTCTAATTAACTATATAATATTGAACTGAATCTTAATTTATTATATTAAATACTATAATATACCATATTATATAACAGGATTCCAAAAAAAAATATAATAAGGGGTGATATATTGCATCATTTTATATATAATATTATAATTAATATTTCTTATACAGACTTCATAATTAAATTTACACTAATCAACTATACCTATTATAGATTATATTAGACATACACATATACAGGTATGCCCACATTGCTTCGTTAAAACAATTAAAATTTTAGATGTTATTTAAATTTATTAATTTTCAATACCCTTAGTCAGTTAAAATACATGGCTATCTTTATATAACCGTTATAACTCTGTACAATATGTAAATGTAGCTATTAAAAAACATACACAATTTCTATACAATCTATTATATTGAAATTCTAGTATAATTTTCATAACTAATAATTCATCCGTACCAATAAACCACAACAATTATATCGACTTTGAAATTTAGCATCATGAGCGATGGAAAATGGAGATGAAATTACCGATAACAATTTAAAGCAATCAAATGCCGACCTTGTAGGTTCCTGCAGCCAATAATATTAGCCGAAATATAATTTAATACGGAGAGATGATATGTAAATGTATTTGTAAAGTATAAGCTAAAGTAGTATGGTATAGTATAGTATTGCATAGTATAATATAAAGTAGTATAGCATAGTCTAGCAAAGGTTAATACAGTATATATAATAGTATAGAATAGTATAAGGTAATATAATATATAATATTTCATTATACTATAATGTACAGACTTTACTATACAATACTATGTTATAATATACTATACTATATTTATACTATACTATATTTTAATATACCATCCTATATTATAATATACTATCCTATATTATCCTATACTATACTACACTATGCACTATGCCAGATTACATTTTACTATTTATTTTTATACTATATTATTCCATACCATCCCATACAATATTATATCATAGCAAACTAACCATACCATACCATACCATACCATACCATACCATACCATACCATACCATACCATACCATACCATACCATACCATACCATACCATACCATATCACACCGTATTATATTGTACCATATCCTACCTTACCCTAGTCTATCCTATCCTACCCTATCCTATTCTTTCCTATCCTATCCTTACCTTAATATTCAGACAGAAACCTCCTACATCTACTACAAATATCAGAGCTTTGGTTCGTTCAATATGACGTAAGAATTTGTGTCCCATACCCCTATTCATATGAGCACCTAAAGAAATATATATTATTGGATTAGAATAAAATTAAACATATAATTACAATTATTACAATTATCACAATTATCATTATTGTTATTATTATTATTATTATTATTATTATTATTATGAGTAAAATTATTACTATTGATATTAGTATTCTTAGCACTATTATTACTATTACTATTACTATTATTCGGTATTAGTATTATTATTATTATTACTATTATTACTATTACTATTACTATTACTATTACTATTACTATTACTATTACTATTACTATTATTATAATAATTATATACCTTCGACTAATCCTGGTATATCAGCCACCTTAATCTGTTGATCCAGATTGTCGCGGAATTGTATAACACCCAACTGAGGTCTAAGCGTAGTGACTATATAGGATAGTAGAATAGTATAGAGAGATAGTAGAGTCATAGTAGAATAGTATAGAAAAATAGTAGGGTCATAGTAGAATAGTATACAGAGATAGTAGGGTAATAGTAGAATAGGATCGAGATATAGTAGGGTGATAGTAGAATAGTATAGTAGTATAATCGTATGAGAGCGTACAAATAGAATAGTATAAGAGTATAAGAGTATAATACCAGAACAGTATAGTTGTATGATAGTATAATAGTGTAACACAATAGTAGTATAATGGTAGAAGAGTGTATTAGTATATTAGTATACATATGTAAGCCTATCATTTCATGATCCTATTGGTCTGCCTTTCTATAAAATAAATCTGATTGGCTAATACAAATCCATTTATATGCCTACCTACACATTTCTATTAATAGATATATGGATAAGAGCATGGTCATTGGTCCGTACATATATAATCTATATATAACCACCAATATATATCAAGGATTATACTCACAAGGATAGTTGGCTATTTTTGGCGCGGCTTTAGACACGGCAGCCAATAAAGTGGATTTTCCTGCGTTTGGGAAACTGGATAATCACGGGTTAATTGAATTATATATTTGAATTTTTATATGTTTATATCTTTTATTTTAATTGGTTTAATTTTTTTATTTCATTGATTGTTTTAATGTTTACAAATAAGATGGTTGTATACAAACATATATACACCCCTACCTACCTACACACACCACTTTTAAACCAATATACATCATTCAAACATGTTATAAAAAAAAACTTCAAATAAATTTTATTAAATGTTATAACACTTAATAAACGTATGAGCAGCGGAAAAATGAAAAAAATACTAACCCAACCAATCCAACATCAGCAACAGTTTTAATTTCTAAACGCAAGTGTCTCATTTGTCCTCTTTTCGCATTAAAACCAGTCAGTTCTGACCCTCCCTCCCCTCCTTTGGCAGCTAGAAAGGTGGCTGATCGATCATTAAGATCTGCCATAGTCTCATTATCCTCTGTTAAGCGTTAAATTTTAATTTGTTTTAAAAATTGCTTATTTAATAAAGAGACAGGATTAAAATTTAAGACTGGGTATTATGTTAAACTGTAACTTAACTGTCTTGAAAGAAGTAAATTTTAGTTGTCCAATAAAGAAACAGAATTAATATTAATAATTGTGCCTGGGAAATCTGCAATGGATAATGTGTAACTTTACATTTTTAAAGAATTTTCAAATAAGGCTTCATTACTTTTGAATAGAATGTAACAAATCAGATTTTACAGCTCCCAAAAGTGGAGTGACTATTACAAGGGTAGACGATAATTGGTTGCAGATAATTTAAATTAATTAGTCCACTGAGCCAATTGGTATTAATAAATTAATAAACAATTAATTGCAATAATATATCTTTGCATTTATTTATTATGGTATCATGTCAGAGAAATAAATTATAAAGAATAGTTACTATTGGGTGATAGTGTTACTATACTAAAGGTTGGAGTAGCTTTTAAGTTTATTTGTGCTATTATTATATATTATCTCTATTTTTCTCATAGTTGATTGGTTTGGTTATATTAAAAAATATTTTTAAATGAGTACCTTTATAATGAATAGATATATAATTCGAATCAATGATCCTGTAAATAAATAAGTACATGGGGCCAATAGAAAAGACAGTCTAATCATCATTCTGTGTACCAATTGTTAATTGTTAATTATTATTATTATTACTATTTTCACACAAATATTATTAATAGTATATAGAGGCTGTATCAATCTAACACAGATAAGATCAGAATTTAGCATTCAATATATATAGTATATTTATACTATGTTGGGTCATTGGCACTTTAAAATTCAAAAAACCTATATTCCCCTTTTATGGGCTATTCCACTGAAATCCCTCATATCATAGTCTAGGATTGTCTATACAAGCCCTAGCATTTCACCAATCGTGTTATACTAGCTTTAGATAGTTTTAAGTCTGAATTAGAGGACATAGTATATTGGTTAGGGTTTTTAATGAGGGCTTAGTGGTTAAGTTAAATTACATAAATCAATGAAATAATAGTTTTTAATGTGTTAATGTGTTAATTGGCTATTAAATAAAGACCACCTCTAGTTGGTTGTTTAGAGGCCAATACTAATGAAAATACATTACAATAAGATATAATACAATATGATATAATATACTACAGCGCAATAAAATAGAATAAAATGCAGTATAGTACAATACAATACAATATAATACAATAACATTCAATACAATAACATACAATAGAAAACAAAACAAAACAACAACATTCAATACAATAACATGAAATAGAAAACAAAACAAAACAATAACATTCAATATAATAACATAAAATAGAAAACAAAACAAAACAATAACATTCAATATAATAACATTCAATACAATAACATACAATATGAAACAAAACAATACAATAACATTCAATACAATAACATACAATAGAAAACAAAACAATACAATAACATTCAATACAATAGCATACAATACAACAACATTCAATACAATAACATACAATACAATAACATACAATACAATAATATACAATACAATATCATACAATACAATGGTACAAAATGCAATAACATACAATACAATAACATACAATACAATAACATATAATACAATAACACAAAATACAATAACACACAATACAATAACACACAACACAATCTACTGTCTCTACCCAGCCTTACCCTAGCTTATCGTACTATACCCTAATCCTACTTACCATTTAATACTAGAGTACCGGTTGGTACTTCTAAAACATAGTCCTTCCCTGGTCTTCCCTGCTGAAATCTACCTTTTAACGAGTTCTCTCCTTTCAAACCTTCAAAACGGAACGGAGGACTTGGGAACGCTAGTTTAGTTGTAGCTTTAACAATAACACTAGGTTTAAGAGAGATAGGGAGGAGGAAAGGAATGGGTATAGATGGGTTAGGGAAAGACCTATACATAACATAAATATACACATGCATATATATATATATATATATATATACATACATACATACATACATACATACACACACACATACATACTTTCCACCCACTCCACCAGTCCCACCGTAGCTACTTCCTCCCATCCCCCCTGACCCTCCCTTCACATAGATTCGGATTGCATCGAGAAATTGACGTTTGGGAATTCGGAATTTCTGATTTGAAAAGATTTTATTATTTAATGATATGTAGATTAACTTCATAATGTTCATTATCTCCTTATGTATATGTAGAGATATAGGTATAAAGGCATATATAGTAACTTTATATGGTCGTTCGTATAGCAAAACGCAGTCAAGGGTGAGCGTATATTGGTTTCATATATATATATATATATATATATAGCTATAGTGTTTGTTGATTGTATGCATAATAATATGATAGTATGATAGTATGATAGTATTATAGTATAATAGTATAATAATTTGATAGTATGATAGTATGATAGTATAATAATTTGATAGTGATATTGTATGATAATATGGTAATGTAATAATATGATGGTATGATAGCATAACAATATGTATATATGTGTATATATATACAAATATGTAAAAAATCACACACATATATATATGCATATACATAAGTATTAATATATTTGTATTATATACATATAAAAATTCATGTGCACTCCTACTATGTATCCCCACCAGTTTCTTCTCCAGCCGTTTATCCTCCTGTTCTTCTCTCTCTTTTGTTTGTGCTGTTGTATTCAAATTCTTACCAGCATTCCATAAAACACCTCGTATGCGTTGTGCTACTGTATAATAGCGAAGTATTTTGGGTAAGATGTATATTTCTTGGCATGATAGTAATAAAGCCATATTTATAATATAAATATTTTAAAAAAGTGCAACAAAACGTAGTTATCATACGCATAAATACACTGAATTATTACTATGTATATATAATATACAATATAAGCTATATTGCATTG
>NAOQ01000026.1:277171-294188 GCA_002751075.1 Ichthyophonus hoferi
CTTTCATTCTCAACTTTTCTCTTTCCTCCCTCTCCTCCTCCTCTCTCTCGTCATTCTCCTCTCTCATTCTCAACTTTTCTCTTTCCTCCCTCTCCTCCTCCTCTCTCTCCCTCTCCCTCTCCAATCTCTCCTCTCTCACTCTCACTGTCTCTCTTTGTTCCCTCTCCCTCTCCTCTGCCTCTCTTTCCTGTCTCTCCCTCATCCTGTTTCTCATATCCTCTTCCTCCCTCTCCATAGCTTCTTTCTTTTCTCTGCGGCGCCTACAGTGTATAATAGGTAGGTTAATATAGGACATAGTAGATAGTAGTACTACACAATCCCTATTATAATAGAATAAAACATGGTATACTATGCTTAGTGATATCTACACCGCACCATACCATATTATATTATAATATATAAAATACAACACATCATATTACACTACACTACCTTTCTTCTGCGGCCTTTTCAGCCTCCTCCTGTCGCATGATCTCCTGTATTATAAATATAGGTATATCTGATTAGCCATTATATACACAAATTTTTAAAGGTTTATAATTTTTAATTTTTAAACCCAATTTAAAACCAATTTACTGCACTTGTGTCACTATGTGCGTATAGGTAGTATAGGTAGGATATTATACATAATAATAATAATACAATGCAAGAGGCCTGTTCAGCTCTCACTCTCTCACTCTATCTTTGTTATATTCCTTTGCATACAATACTAGGTATATTGTATTGTTATATTCTTCATATACCACACCTTCCAGATCCTATCCTACCCTATCCTACCCTACCCTACCCTACCCTACCCTACCCTACCCTACCTACCTCGTACTGACCGGCCTCTCTCTGTCTCTCTAGTTGTTCTTGTTCGGCCCTTTCCCTATTCATTCTTTCTATTTGATCATGATCATCTTTCTTTTGTATATTTTCCATGAACGCCCTAGTATTTCCACCCATAATCTCTGCTCTCTGGTAAACAGATGACTGGATTGGATAATAGGATCACCGTAGAGTAAATAGACAGATCACCATAGACCAGGCCTATAAAGCCCCATGAAAATTAACAAAAGATTCCAATAATAGAATATTTACATAGATCAACATTTTCTCCTATGTATCTATTAGAATAGAGTTACCCTAGAATAAAGAGGTAAATCACCCTAGAGCAGGTATATAAAGCCCATTGAAAATTAACACAAGAGAATAATTATAGACTATTACGTCAACAATTTCTCCGGCGTATAACTTAGAGCATACCAATGGTATAGCCTAGAAGAGTAGGTTAATTAATTAAAATGTATATATATAATGATGGTTAAGTAGGACTCAAATGGAATGGTAGAGTGTATACCTATTCGTGTGTTCTACTATATAGTACATCCTATAATAGTCTATTGCATCATACTATACCATATATACCATATATACCATATATACCATATCCTATCCTATCCTATCCTATCCTAACTGTACGGCACAGACACAATTACACGGTGTGGACCTACCACAGGCTTTATAGGAGCATAAAACTTGGAAGGATTTTCCTGGTCAACGTGGGCACTGTAGTCAGCCCCTGATGCCTGAGACACCTTTTCCATGATCACCTTAGGTTCCATATCGGTTTCATTACGGGCACTATGCACTACGTGATAGCTCTGCGTGGATATAGTACAGTAGATTAGCCATATATGGTAGGTGTGACGTCACAGTAGTGACACGTAGGGTGGGTAGAGGATCCTATAAGAGAGTAGGGATATAATGTTGAAATGGTAATAGGGTTGGTTGGAGGGGGTTGGTTGATTGCACCTTGAATAATAATAGCTAATTGTGGGGCATATATATACGTACATACATCATATATATATATATATACGTACATATACATACATACATACATACATCATATATATATATATACGTACATATACATACATACATACATGCGTACATTCATATACATATACACACACATACAACCCACCTTAAACAGTTTCTTAATATCTTCAAGATGTCTAGTAAAGTCTCCTTTGCGATTTTGTGGGGCTCCCTCACCACACTATAAAAGAGAATACAGCGAAAGAATAAAGAAAAATGAAATAATATAAGAGAAAGAGAGAGAACGTACCATGGTTGATTGGAAAATATATTGGTAGTTATTGTGTGATAATTAGCAAATAAATATCCATGCAAACACTGTAGATAATAGTACTACAGGATATATCAATGCAATAAACTCGTACACTTGCTATGTTATAGACTGTATAGACTTTTCCCTCACTATAATAGAAGTCATTTCTCTTTCTTGGGTTTCATTATTATAGAAGTTTATTTATTTGTTATATTTATTAAGTAGAAAAAAAGTATAAAAGGTAGGTGGTGTACAGAATAACTAAATCAGTTGTAAATAGAATAAAAAAGACCATGCCATGATATGCTGTATAATACAATATAATATGATATATGGTGCTTTAATAAAATACAAAATATAGCAGTAATAAAAATAATAAAACATAATGTATGTGCATATACAGTATAATGATTATATAAACATATAACTGTCATATATGATTGTACAATGATACAACGCACAACAGTATTATAATACAAGAGTACCATAGTCAGATAGTGTGTTTGTATGCACTTACATATGAAATAAAAACAAATTTAAACAGGTTAGACTTTGTATCCTTCACTCTAGCGAAAGCATATTGCACACGTCCATCACTAATAGCATAACTCAGACCATCCAGACCATCGTCTACAGGGGAAAGGGGAGAGGGAGAGGGAGCGACATGTACATGCATTGTAGTGTATTGTATGTGCAAATAAAGACATAGGTGTACACGTAGATAAAGAAATGAGCATGTGTTTGTATATGTAAAGGTGTGTATTTGGGTGTGGACACAAAGGTGGATGTTCATAGGGTTAATAATGCGGTAAAAAGTAGATAGATAATATATATATATATATACAGTCTCACTCTTAAAATAAATTATTATTATTATTAATATTATTGTCAACATGCCGATTAACATTACTACTGTTATTAATCTCACCATGCAAGCCTACACGTCAACCTTCCACTTATATTACTAGAATCTCTCTCCTCCCTCACCCTCCCCCTCCTACCTACCTCCAGTTTCAAGCACCTTCAGATCGTTTGTCTTTCCTTGATATGTAAATAAAGCCCTAATACAACAATGACTATTAAAACCTTCTCTTTCTCTTTTCCGTTGTCAACTTAGTTCCCTTTCCCCCCCTCCCTCTTCATACCCCATGTTAATAAACATTCAACCACTCCAATCTCCATTTCCTTATGCAATCCTACACAAACCAACATGGGCATAAAGAAAATTGAACTGTGCTGAAGATTCAGATTCTCTATAAGGGTGTTTTTAATGGAAAACAATAGCATACACATACATGTACATATCTCCTATTCATGTAAACTTTTATAAATGGTAAATAACATACTTTTTAGAAAAAGATATATATCTAACATTTCTTTCCCTTTCCCCATTACTAAATAATAATCATATGTATGGCTTATTTAAGAACATTACATAGGGTAATACAGTAACCATATGAATGTCGTATGTGACTGTACAGCAGAATATACCATTATTATTTATTATGTTGTATTATGCAAGTATATTATTATACTAGTATACCATTATGTTGTCATATTATTATACTGCTATACTACTATACTATTATATAATGGCACTACTATAGCACGCCATACCAATCAGTATCAGTATCGGGGTCAAGGACATCCTTGTACGCCTTCATCAATTCAGCACTGTTTACGCTTAGGTTGACCGCCATGTTGCCTGTAGCAGCAAAGCTGGTTAACTAAAATGTAATAAAAGTTATGTATATTATACGTTATTTTATGTTATGATATATAAGCTATATATTTTATGTTAGGGTATGTGTGTTATGCTATGCTGTGTGTGTTGTTATACTACGTGTGTTATTTGGATTATGGTGGGTTTTCAAATAAGCAAAGAAAACAGTGTCTTTCAGTTTCTTCTATAAGCACGTCCTATATGTTGGAAAATATTATACTTACTTTGCTAACTTGTGATATATGTATATAAATATATAAATGAATTATTATGTTTATATAATGTTTAAATTATCACCGTAGTAATGAAACGGAAAAAAAAATTGCAATGAAAATAATAAAAAATATAACCATGTTTGATAGTTAAATAAGACACATCAATGATTGGACATATTTTAAGTTAGTGCCTGATTTTGCTATATTATAATTGGCTATAAATAATTTAATCATTTAGGTTTAAGCAATA
Source organism: Ichthyophonus hoferi (assembly GCA_002751075.1). Lineage (NCBI taxonomy): Eukaryota > Ichthyosporea > Ichthyophonida > Ichthyophonidae > Ichthyophonus > Ichthyophonus hoferi. The sequence goes on from NAOQ01000026.1 coordinate 281,479, forward strand.
AACCAATGGAATCATTTTAAATAAATTCCTATATAATATGAAACATTGCCTCTAGCCTTATATGGCTATTATTTTTGAATTGTTTTGGTTTCTGGATTTGACTTTCATAATCATTTAGTAAACCAAATAACAAATAGTAACATTATATATTATAAAACTTTAGACATGATTTATTTAATAAAAATATAATAAGTTGTATTTAAATATTGTTATAATTGAGTTCTTCACCACGCTCAGATAGATTATCCTTTATTATTGTTATTATTTTTTCTACATTTGGTTATAGTTACAAATTATAATTAATAGGAAGTTGTTTTGTTATCCAAACAACTACTGGTGTATGACCTAGAGGTTAAGTATTTCATTACACAACAAGCCAATCAAAATTTTACACATATACCTATTGGTGTTTCTTTATTATACATACATAATAAATTCCAAAAACAATAATAAAGTTATTGTCTACTGTGACTATTTACTACTACAGTTTTCTGCCATTAACTTTATATGGGGTCTTTTGATTCTTAAGTGGTAGAAATAGTCAGGTCTGGCACAGTTAAACTATTAAAAAATACTTCTATAGTGTCTATCTACAATCTAGTTACACTGTATCTCAAAAATGTAATTCAGTACAACAAATATTACTTTTGTTGTCAAAGAAGCTGGTATAAGCATATGTTGTGTTTACTTTGTATGTATTATAAGTGTTTAGAGAACATGTGTAGGTTAGGAACATCACATTACTTAGAGTTTGGGTCTAATTAATTGATAGTAATGACCTTTATGTAAGGTTCATTACTTTAACAGTGTGATACATTATTAAATGTTTTTATCACGCTTAAAACTTATAGCAATCTGTGTTAATTTTAGCGACTTGTTCACAGGCTTCGAGGTCGCCAATTAATGTGGACTATATATATATTAAGATATTGTTTATCAAATATTAAATTAATGCGAAGTTTTGGGTCACGAACGTATTCGTATTTTCTTATAACGGTAGTGTACATGTACACAAGCATGCGAAGTTGCCACATATACCTGTGTGTGCCGAGGGACGCATAAGTGTGAGCAGCCGGGCTTTTATTATTGTTTTTTGTTTTCTTTTACACTTCGTTTTACAGTGGATGTTATTTTTTGGTTAACACCCGTATGGCTGTGTTTAATAATCTAAACGGAACCAATCATAAATACTCTTACTGGTTAATACAATTCATGTAAGATTATACTACTGTTTCCTTATCTGAATAACTCATTAGTTAATTAGTGAATCGTAGTGTACAAGCACTTACTAATACTAACTGTTTACACACTACTTATCGACAAAATCAATCTGAAACATGCGTTCATTCTAAATTAACGATCTTGTAACTAAACTTTATTACTTAGATATAGGCGCTTATAAAGATATACTCAAAGTTTATTTCATACATTTCATTTGTAATGTATGTAAACAATCATAAATATTAGGAAACCAATTTGGTTTTAAGTTATGTGTACGAATATAGTAAGATTTGCTATGTATTCCTTAGTTCAATCCCATACTGGATCATGGCTGTAACCTAATTAAAATAGTAGAGTAAGAGGTGCAACAACAATAGGAACATCCCCTTACAACATAAAAAAAGTTTAAAGTCTAATCCACAGTTTAGTTTTTAGGACTATGTTAAGTGACTGCAGGCCAGTTACCTCAAGCAAAACTATATAACTAAAACTCGGGTCTGTATAAAGGACCAACAATTATGTATACTAAGAAATGTTGTTTGAGCATGTAGTAGAAGTAATCTCTTTATTATAGTTATGACTAGAAATCGAAACATAAGTTCGCCTAAGACGACATTTGTCGCAAACGTAGATTATTACTAACTCTCATCATGCATGCCCAGTCCATAATAATAGATAATAAAATGAGAGTAACATTTACTACCGACTTTGAAGAATATACTGCAGTTAACAACAGTCTACTCAATAAAATTTTTCTTCTGTCAGATTTTTATCTTGACTACTTTTCAAAGTATAGTCTTAAATCAACAAGCTCAGAGAAACAATACTATTTTGACCAAGAATGCAACAAGTGCTTTTTTCCCCAATAGTCAAATGCAATTCAGTACAACAGATACTACTTTTGTTTTCAATAAATAAATTTAAAATTACAATATTCAATGTATTATTAAGTATTTCAATTTTTAATTTTTCACAAATAAATAGAAAATAAACAAATAGCCGAATTTAATAGTTATCATATATTATTATTATTATACTATTATTAATAATACTTCAGCTCTTCTCGGTTTTATTATTCTTTTGTCTAGAGTGTAAAAATATAAAAGAAAATAATACATAGTTGTGGTTAGAACCCATAATAAAAGTAAATAAATTGTAGCAGCCAGGCATGCACTGTAAACATGATATTACACTTGATTTACACAGTTGAACTGGGCCACTAGATAAAAGATAAATTTCTCATGATACTTTAGACTGTCTATAAATGTTTTTTATGGAATATTAATTAATTCAATAGCATTCCTATAATTTCTCATATATTATTTATTTAATAAAAACAAGTCATATATGTATATTAATGTAATTAAGTCGTATATATATTAATATAATTAAGCCATATATTTATTAATGTAATTAAACCATCTATGTATATTAATGTAATTAAAATAGCTAGCATGGGTTAGTAATATTATGTATAATCATACTAATTTTTATTTCTCTATTATAACTATATCTGTTCTTATATTGCTCTATTATACCTATATACCTATATACCTATATTGTTATATTTATGTGTAATAGTCCTATATACATATCATTTGTATTAAATAAATTAATTAGTTAATGATCTGATCTTATATACACAACTATACATACAACTATGTATATATTTAATATCCGTATATATAAATATTATAGCAATCAGCAGTAGTTTTAATGACTTGTCTACAGACTTTGAAATCTCCAATTAGATGTTGTTTAGAGGTGTCTTTTGTTGGGATAGCAATAGAAACAATATTTAGCTCTAATCCACTTTCAATAGAAAGAAGAGATAAATTCCATGTAAGAGGAGCGTATAATGGTCTTATTTTCAGTTGCCTAAAGTATTCTTCTAAAAAATGAGGAGAGACTCCCACCTTAATATACTTAAATGTGTTCGCAGGCAGTAATAATACAGCGTGAATGATTAGTGAAGGGTGCTAAGACTGTGTATATGTAATAGTTACTGTTATTATTAAAAGTAACTAAACAGTTTGTATTTTCAACAGGAGAAAGATTTAAACATTGGTAATTATGATCAAGTGCCAACAAAGAACTGGATACTACAATAAAATACGATGGCTACAGAATAAAAGTCAAGTACCTGTTAACCATTAATGTGAGTATATATGTAACATATTGTTAACAAGGTATGGGAAACGCAAAGCTTTGTTTATAATAGTTAGTATGTCATTATCGATGTCTTTATTTGTTGTTTTCATTACTTTTATCTTTTTCACAACTCTTATTCATCACGTAGGTAAGCGAGGATTGTTCCATATTTCAATTCAAAATAGAAGCAGTTATATAGATCCTTATTGGCTAATTTGGTTTACATGAGACCAGTAAAGCCTACTAAAATTGCTTGATCATAACTTGATCTTCACTCCTTAGTTGGTCTAACATATATTTCCTTTTTGGATAATTTTTTTAGCTAATGTTTGCATCATCCAATCGCTCATTTCCAGTTAATATATGTTGGCGCAAATCATTTCATCTGACTCGGAGTATTGTTAAAACGACTAATATTGGACTAATAATTTCATGATCTGTTTGTTGCCAGCTTATCAGATATACCACATGTTCCTTTAGGGTTGACGGTCTTGCAAACAAAGTTTATAAGCATTAATATTACTACTGTAGTGGTCACAACAATTTACAAGGGTAAATTGTAAAAATGTTGAGAAATAGTAATACTGAGACTCCTCTAAACCACAACGGGAAACGACTTGGGTTTGAGGTCTCAGGATCAACAAGCAGCCAAAATGCTCTAGACTCGACAACCCATGAGTGCTGACTCTAATTCACTATCGTCACAATATCATGCTAACCTGGCAGTGATAGATTACTTTGTGGATTCAATATATCAGATAAAAAAAGAAATCAGTAAAAATAAATGTTACTAGTATTATTATTGCTCTTATTACGTCATTATTTCTTCATATTACCATCTCCTGGGGTGCTGTGTAAAACTTGCTAGTGTTTCAGGCAGCATTAGATTGCTGTGCCTTATTGCTGTACTGGCGATGAGCCTTTTAATCTGGGTTGTTCATTTTTGACCTCGAGTTGAACGTGAAAGTCCTCAGGGCTCCATAAAGCCCCAAATTCCTTGCCATCTTCGGCTCATTTATTTTGTCATCAGGCTTCTTGAAAAGTTTCTCCTATTTGTTACTCTCATGTTGAACTTTAAATTTCAGCCCGCCTGCTCCTTACGATGAGCGGCTTTTAATCTGGTCCATAAACAATAAATATGATTGGATATCATTTTAATATGAAGGAGACCCAGCTTAACTATTCATACAGGAAATTTGATAGTGAATAAAATATTATGTTTCAATAAAAGAGCTTCAAGATCAAAAAACCAAAAAAATAACAAAAAAAATAACTGCGCTTAAAATATAATAATATTTAATTAAAACAAAAGCCATATTTTAATATAAATTAACTATTACTAATATTTCACACAAAATAGATGGTTTTAAAAGCACACCAATAGGAAAAAAGGATTTTAATTGACTGTTGGCGTATTGCATTTTAATTACAACCTGTAGCCAATAAAAACACCAAATATTAAAAGACGATAAACCGATAAACGGACTTACATTCCCCTATAGATAGCAGTTACTACGTGATTATTATGTTGATTTTATTATTACTATTATTATTATTAGTAGTATTGCTACCGTACTACTATTATTGTTATTACGGAATCTTTTATACTTAACTACTATACTAGTTTTGTGTATCGGTTTTCGTTAGATGCAATAGAAACAATAAATAAATTTAATACCTGGTATACCTAGTTTTATTACACTTACAGCCATACACACTTACTTGCAAGTAAGTACGTAGATATGTATATATAAACCTACACCTACACAGCCAAACAAAAACACACACATAATATATATATATATATATATATATATACTATTTTACTATCGTACTATATATTTATACACACACCTGCTATCGTATTATATAAATAAATCCATGCAATCATGTCGAGTCTTTCTCGTTGTGCATCAAACCCTGCCGTCAGGCCTGTCAATAAACCGAGGCTTACAAGTTCTACAAACTCCTTACTACTTGATGAAAGTGAATTTGAAAGCATTTCACTCCAAAATGATCCCTACATTTATGTAAAACAGAAAGATACCCACAAGCAGCCTGTGCGCATACAAAAATCTAACCTTGAGCTACCTCCCCGTGTTAATGTCACTGCAGTGTCAGCACCTACAAGTAAAAATAATTCTCCGGGGCATTCACCACATAGGTTTTCAAAAAGTTATGATTCACCAAACTTTAATATTAATAATGTTAATCTTAGTGATGCATTTGATTTTAGAAGTTCTCCCTTCTTTTCTATCCGAAGAGCACATTCTGATGCAACGACGACGACACCGCATTTATCACCTCCCAAGATAAATGTTGATCCACCAGCAATACAAAAATGTTTAATGGATATTCAATTATCCGACAAGAGAGGAGTAGAAAGAGAGTGGAACATGAATGATACAAAGCTACCACAGGTGGATCATAATGCTAACCAGTTGAAAATAAATGAAATCAAGAAGCTTAGACAGTTAAATAAGCATCAGCTGTTAGTTACCATGGAGAAATTGAATGAAGAAATTATAAAATGTAGTACAGAACTCATGCTATGTATTGCAGAAACAGAAGAATTAAGAATGGAATATGACAAGGCGAAGAGGATGATGTTGATTCATATGCATCGTTCCCCTCGTTCTCCTCGGCATGTGTGGAGTCATCCAGTGCCCTAGCCTACACTTAATATGATATATCATAACATATAAATGTAATAACTACGATACAGCGAAATGAGAACTGCAATACAGTGAGATAATAACTATCACAAATGGGATGAACGTATAATAAATGTAACACCTTAAAAATTTGTTTTTACTGTCATTTTGTTTTGTATTGAACTTGGTTATGGTTATATGAATTGTAAATATAAGTACATAGGTAGTATAAGCATGAGTGTAGCTGGGTCCTTTCCAATTTCTGTGTTTTTTTATATGTAGTTACTTAGTTTTCTTGTACTACATATTATTGCCCATCTATTGACATAACTGGATTTCATTTATAATAGATAAGGAATGTATATATATATTAAATATAAATGTATATATATTCCATTTTCATGTATGTGACACGATCAATGTAGTAATATTAAGCATTATATAGTTTAAAATATATTATAAAATATAAAATACATCAAATAATATAAAATACATAATTTAGCAAAAACTGAGGAATACTTGTTCTTTAATGGCAATAAATCGTTGGTGATATTTACAAAAGAATTTGACAACTACTATAAATTAATATAATATGTAAATATATAAATAACATAAAATAGTATAATAATATATACCAATAAAAAGACATCAGATAAGATAGATTACTCTCTACTAAGAAGAATGACTGTAACCAACAGAATAAACTATAAGATAGATAATAAATAATATTTTGCGTTGAAATAGCTAAAAGAATAATAGGTCAACAAAAACAATTAATTAATTAGTATTATGATATATGACTAACTATAAAAGGATTGAACGAGATCAGGTGTTTTCTACTACTACAAATGCAGCAATAAATAATGCAAATTACAAATATAAGGATGCAATGTAATACAATGTCATATAATGTGATATAATATCATAACTGTCGCAAGTAATAAGTTTCTAATAGTGACGTCACCATGGTGAGCTATTTTTATGTCGCGTATAGTTTGTCCACAGTATTTGGCTAAGATGCTTTGTAACTGTCATCTATTCATGATCCATATAGAGCATTCACCAAGATTTCCCATCAAATTTAACTACGAAGGAATGTTTTTTCCCCTATAGTAATGAAGAGGGTGAAGTAATTAATCCAGATCCTTCACTAGAGGCCAACTAGACAAGCCTGATGACGCTATTCCTAATATTAACGATTGTAACCGTTTACTCACAACCATAATTAGATTGTATAGACAACATTGCACCTAGTAATTAATTAAAAACCTTTTCATCTCTTGAGCAACAGACTGAGCTTTTACAAGAATTATCAAAACTTGCAATTTGTAGGTTACCAGACCACACACTTGAAATATTGTTAAATATCCTTGATGTTAGTTCTTCTATCATGTTTTAATAATGTCTATCATTAATTAGCAGATATACGTGGTGAAACATCAATCTTAGGATAAATCTATATTTTGAATAATGTAATATTAAATAACAATTTTGAAATCATGAGTGAGTAATGTTTTAAAGAGAAAGCTGTTAGCTATTGCGAAAAAGACGGTGACATTTATTACGATTAGCATTTGAATTTTGTCTTTCATTATTATCTATCTGATGATAAGCAAAGATTAATTCCTTATCCGCAGTTTGAATCTCGCCTCTCTCTAGAGTTGTTGTTTCAGTTTGGTAGTTTATAATTGTCTTGACGCTGAGATCTAGACAGGTGTATGTTCTTTTATTTTTGCATTCCGTAAAGTCAACAGAACGTGAAGCACCGTCTTCATTGGCGATTCCGGTTATATCTGGAATGTAAGTTCAATCCAGGTGGACGTATCTTAAGATTATTAGTTGTTCTTTTCTAGATTCCTTAGGCATAGTTTAATTGACCTAAATAGTATAGTACAGTAGTTTCATGTGCTTTGATCAGACGCTCACTTTTTAATTACTTACTTTCTTAATTTCTAATTTTGAATCTAGTCATTCATATGTCAAGAACCGTGATGAATGCTAGTACAGTTAGCTTTCTTTTATACTTTTACAGACTATAGAGCCCAGAGCACTAAACGCGTATATGAAAATATCATACATGTTTCCTGTAATCATAAATTCCTGATTGATTCGGGTACATGTTATTGATGGTATCGTGGTGTGCTTAAAGTACGATGTTTCTACTGTTAGTTAACAAGATTTCTTACTAAAATTATTAAGCTAATACTCCTACCTATTAACTTGTATGAATGTCAAAAGATGCACATTAATAATATATATATATGTAAAAAACAATGAAAGCTATACTTGGCTATTTTGTTAGTCCTTGTTCCCGTTGCCCTTGGCACTGTGGAGTTGTAGAGACCTTGTGAGTCATTGGATCGGAGATCATTGCCAATTATTAAATCATCTTACGATCACGATTAATGGTTAAAATTAACGGTTTTAACATGTGTTAAGCAGTAAGCATGGAATAACGCTGCATAAATAAGAGTACTGTTCAAGACAATAAATTGTTCCAAAGATGGCAGTACTTATTATTTCTGTTTATGAGTAAACCTTGATCTTAGGATAGAGCTAGGTTTAGAGAAAGTTGTCACAAGTATTAAGTTCCTAGTAGTGACGTCATTGAAATTTAGTGACGGCACCTTAGTGAGCCGTTGGTTTGCCGCACACAGTTTGTCTGAGTATTTTTTAAGATTTTGTGGTAACTGTTACCTATTCATGATGTAATTCTATCTTTATCCTATGTTATCTTGACATCGGGTTAGGGTATATATATACACAGGTCACAGACGGGTTCTGAGGGATGGGTTTTGAGCTGATTTCTTCTGTATTTATAATGTAAGTAAATATTTAATAAAGCATTGAGGGCTGCCTCATCTATGGTCATTGCAGTTATAGGAGATTAGAAGTTCTACATTTTATGTATCTCGGATTTCTTTCATAATATATTGAAATATCAAGTAATATCATATATTAACGTCAAAAAGAAAAAAACGATAGCAATATGAGATAATATATAATTATATATACCAATGACTAGGCATAATTAAAGACAAATTAAATGTACTGATTAGTTGACGATTAAAAAGGATCGACGCGATTAATCGTATTTTGGCATTAATCGTAGAAATTAATAGTGAATTAACATCTAATACATGCGATTAATCAACAATTAATCAATGATCAGCCAGATTTAGTCTTGGTCGGATAAACTAATCCGTGACCTAATACCCTATCGATTGCAAATTCTTTTAGTGAGCCGCCGTCTTTCGTAATCTTTTCAAACATAAATTTAATTTATGTTTTATTATTATAATAATTCCAACTATAATAAACTGAGCAAGAAGGAGCAGGGTCATACCTTGCCATATACAATATCTATATTTATATATTAAACATGAAGGTCAACGTGAAGTGTGCTTCTGGTGAGAAGGCGGAGATAGAGATAGAGTCCTTGTCCCTTAAGGTATGTATAGTGAATGTGGTTTTATCAATCTTTAATAGCATTGCCATGTGTTTCTATTTAAATAGAGTATGGTCTTTATCTTTCAGAAAGATGTATTATATTATTCTGTATCTAGGAGTATTATGCATATGTTATTATTATCACAGGGTCTTGCTATGTAAAGCAATACTACCCTATTACTACAAGGAATATCATTTAAGCTTATACATGTCAATACTTGTGTTCATCTATATTTTTATTTTTCCCCGCCAACTACATGAAAAGTTCCTTTTCTTCATAGAGAAATAACTATTATATATATATATATTCATGTTAAGTAATATACTTACAGTGGCATTATAGGTAGCTGACTTTAAAGCCATCCTAGAGAGGAAAACCAGGGTCCCTGCCTCCGAGCAACGTAAGTGGCTAGAGTTTTAAAATTTAAAATTTAAAATTTATTCCTATTGGGTAAGGTAATTTCCTTGCGAACCCGTATTCCAATTATAGTCTCTTTATAGCCCCTCTTCTTCTTTAAAATTATTTATAATTTAATAGTATGCAAAGGGATATATATATATAATAGTACATAGATACCTCTGTATACATACCAAACTATTACTATACAGCCTATTGTAGGGGTATTTATAAGGTCATCTGCACTTCAACACACTCCTATTGCCCTATAACATACTACTAATATATTAGTATATAAAGGAGTAGAGCATTATAGCACAGATAGGCCTCTAGTCATCATCTGAGTTAATTCCTTTCATTCCTCTCCTTCTTATTATACCTCTTTCTCTCTCTTTGCTTCCACCCCACTCTCACTTTCTTCTTCCCTCTCCCTATAGTATATAATTACTCCCATGTCATGGTACTTCTATCTACATCTCAATTCAATTTTTCAGTTATATTACAATATATATATACGCCTACTATACCTTATAGTAAACTGTAGCCATACCTCATCCTACTGTATAATCATCACTAATAGTATGTAATGCAATTCTATATGCTTCTTTGTTAGTTTGACTGGTTATTATATTATATTATATTGTACCATAATGTATCATGATATAGTAATTTACAGTATACGATAATAGAGCATCATACAATATTATATAATATAAAGTCGTATAGTAATAATAATAATAGTAGTAGTAGTAGTAATAATAGTAATAGTAATAGTAATAGGCTATTATCACATACGATATATGTTCAGATTTTAATTAATAACTTAACAAATTATTACCTCTAGGCCAGTAATTTACCTTTGATTACCCATTAATGGCCATCCCCACCAATCAGGCCTAATTGTGACAGGCCACGTACTTAAAGATGAGGATGAAATGGGTAAATATGACATCAAGGATAATTGCGTCATACACATGGTCCGGGCCGCTGCCCCGCGACCCGTCCCGACCCAAAATAATCCGGTAGATTCGGTAAGGTATATAGGGTATATGTCTAATTATATGGTCTTATATATATTAGAATAGTACCAGTTATTACATTCTCTCTGAGATAACATAGTTTTACACTATATACATATACCTATATATACCCACGTTATCTCTTGCTATTGCTTGAATGTTATTGGCTAATACATTTTAATTTCACGTGACAGGCTGCTTCCCCTGCATATATGGGAGCTAATGCAATGGGAGGGATGGGAGGTAAGGACCAATAAGAACAGGGATATTGATATTATAAAATAACAAAACAATTATCACAAAGTATTTATATTTGGAATATGACGTTTTTATATTTATATACGGTATAATATTATATTAGTACTACATGTATATACTCCATATCATGTTATAGTATGTTATAATATATAGTACTATGTAATATTATTTAGGACTATATGTATGTACTGTATAATACTATGCTATACTATGTTATAATATATAATACTACTGTATAACATTATTTAGGACTATATGTATATACTGTATAATACTATGCGATACTATGTTATAATATATAATACTACTGTATAATATTATTTAGGATTATATGTATATACTGTATAAAGAATACTATGTGTTACTATGTTATAATATGTATTTATATATATTTGACCTACCCTCTATTTTCCAATCAGGTAGAGACTCTCGTTCAGACATCCTGCAATTATTGGCTACCAACCCCCAGGCCAGAGCAATAGTAGGTGAACCTACCTACTATATATAGTAATTATTACATACTATATATGGTTATATATATATGGATCCGTAGAGCAATAGTAAGTGGACCTGCTTGCCTTATATATTAATGAATACATACCATATATGGATATTATGTAAATGATAACTTACATTACAGTGTAAAATTTAATTTATAATATAACTATTTCCTCCTATTGGTTTATCTCAGATCGAGGCCATGCTATCTGACCCTCGGGCTGTAGAGGAAATGCTTCAATCACCTGAACTAGCCAATGATCCTGTTGCACAGGGGATTTTTAGGGCTTTAGTGCAAAACCCTGAGGCCATGCGTGGGTAGGTAGTACATATATATAGGTTAAGAGCTACTATATATGGCTATGATGATGTCTGTATAAACCAATTCCTTTCATAATATCATATACTATAATATAATAAAACTATCTTCCAATGGTTGCCGTTATTTAAATTTTAACAGCTATTACCAATCATATCTCTACAGTGCCTTGGAGACATTAACTAGTGGTGGAGCAGGTAGACCACTACAACAACATGTGAGTGTATGTATAGGGTGTATAGGGTATATATACTATCATACTCTTATACTATATATTATTATCCGATTATCCTATTATCCTATTATCCATTATCCTATTGTTTTATCACACTATTAGTCTATTGTGCTATCATCCTGTCATTCTACGCTCACACCCACCAACCTACCCCTATCTTTCTATATATAGATATATACGTCACAGGAACTATCCAGTACCCTAGAGGCGATTACGTCTAATTTGGGAATTGTTGGACCGCCTCAGCAGCCAGTGACGTCACACGCGTTTGCAAATGCATTCATGGCGACGTATACTGTACTGTCTCATGCAGGACAGGCTACAAGGGTAGGTGACGTAATTGTAAATTACGTGTAGAGGTGGGTAAGAAAGGGGTGAAATAAGAAAAGAGAATAAGAATGGAGGGAGCGAGAGTATAGTAATAATAGGAATAGTAGTCTAATAATAATCATGGTAATAATAGGAATAGTAGTCTAATAATAATCATGGTAATAATAATAATAATAAT
>NAOQ01000027.1:11991-28141 GCA_002751075.1 Ichthyophonus hoferi
ATAGTAGTATAGTATATATAATATATTACATATATTAGTATAGAATCGATCATTAAGTGGAGCTATGTTACTATGTAAATAAATACTATTATCAGTATCTAGTGTGATTATGCATTTTTCCGATTTCTGAACGATTGAATAGTCTGAACACTGATTACTGTATATGAGTGTCAGCGAGGGACTAGTCATTACAATAACGATGTGATTATTACAAATATCTAATTAAATGCAAAGTATTTTTGTATGAACTGGGTGCGCCGAACTGTGGGAGGAATAACCGGGCGCTTTATTAATTATTGCAGTTTACATTCATACTTGCTTTACTTTATCTTGATAATCCAATATTAATATCTCCTTTCGAGAATAGCTCTTTAGCTAGCAACCTCATTATTGTAACCTCTCACGTGTTATAGATTGACAAATCAATCTATCAGGTTGAAAAATATTATGCAATTAAATCACTAATCAACTAACTAATTTTGAGCCATAATCATTGATTTGCTTATTATCTGGGCTTCGATCGAACCTAGTTATTCTTCTGTGGTTAGCGATCTTGTAACACTGTATTATTTCTCTCTTTCTGTCTCTCTGTCATGTATTGGGTTTATCCTCTAGGGAAAACCGCTTAATTACTAGACTTCCTATAGGATCTTGATTGTACTGGTTTGACTATGTGTTTATCATTTGTACGTCAATAAAGTGTAAATAGACCTACCGACGCAGGACGTCGTAAGCAGGGGCTTTTTTTTCTTTTCTAATTCCATATTGCTTGTTGAAGGTAGTTAAGATTATTACTTTCACTGATTGAAGAGGTGGAGGTATTTAAAAAGTTATAAACAATAGCTGACACTCACCTATCCATGCAGGTATTTCCTGAATGATAGTTATCGAACCGATCTGTGCATCCAGTACCCTCCTCATTTGATTGCATTGGCCGCTCTGTACATGACAACCATCATCCAAGATTACGACAAACGATTGGACAATCAGAGGAAGGCTGAGACCAAAGCCTGGTTTGCTGATCTGAATGTAGATCTACAGCAGGTATGATATATAATTAGGTGGTTGAGAGTGACTACTGTTACTATGGTTACTGTTATTGGTTATTACTACTGTGTTGTTGTTATTATTGCTATTGCTATTACTGTTTTAATATTATTATTGTTGTTTGTGTTTTTGTTATTATTATTATTATTATTATTATTATTATTATTATTATTATTATTATTACTAGTATTACTATTATTATTGTTGTTGTTGTTATAACATTGTTCTTTATTGATAAAATGCTGTGGAGCAAAAATCCCACCACTAGTTATCATGTATGTCGCCTGTTAAAAAAAAACTGTCCCTTAATGAAGAAAAACGTATATAGGCCTTTGATGAATTGAACAACTTACAGGATCTATTCTTTGTAAATCATTGGTGTTACTATCCGATTAGAACCTAATTTAAACGTGATGCTACTAATCCATTGGTGGACTATACAATATAATAGCGTGACGGAATATTATATTCTTAGCTATATTGGCCAAATATTCCTGTGTACATATAAATTGTTATAAGTAAATACGAATACTATTAGTTATAGGCTTATGTAATTATTCAAAAAAAAAATATGGTGTGATTCTACTAATATTTATTGACAATGATAATAAACAAAAATATTACAATTATTCCAATAAAACTTTTATCCAATCGCAGCCCTCCGGGGGATAAACCTAATAAAGTATTTGTTGTTTATATGGTTTCTCCCTATTAGCCTATGTGATTCCCTTGTTAACCATTAGTTTGTTGTCCCTTATTTATCTAACCAGATCCTAGATATCTGTAAATCTATGTTTGAAATGTATCGTCTATGGGATGAATACTCATTGGTTCTCATTAAATGTAAGATGTTTGATTGCTTTGACTTACTTCTCTCCCTCTCACTCTCCTCCTTCTTCTTCTATCCTTCTTTCTTTCTCTCCCCCTTTTTCTCTGTTCTACTTCTGATTACTGTGGCTGTGGCTAGGACTGTAACATCTTTGTTCTAATTTTTTAGTGTAAAATCTATATTTCTACAAGTATTTGTATGATTAATCTTTGATTCATACTAATAGAATCGATTAACTTGATTGGTCTACAACTGATGTTTGAGCAATGATATATTAGAGTATAATCTATGTTTTCTGTCTCATGAAAGCTGGACTTTACAAAATAAAAAAACAATGGTAATGTTAATTTGAAAATGTTGTAGACAAAAAGATTGCAGCCCTAACTGTCCAGATTTATTTTGTATTTAAAAATAATATTTCTGGACACAATTTATCAATCATCTTAAAATTTTAATTATCTGTCTAATGAGATTATGGTCTTAGGTATTGATGCAATCACATATATTTCTCGGTGTATATAGCTACGGATATACTCGTACTTTTACATCCATGCTATCATACTGTTATACTATAATACCATTACACTACCATACTGTTCTACTATCACACTAATATACTATCATACTATTCTACTCCTATACTCTAGTACCATTACACTACCATACTGTTCTACTATCACACTAATATACTATCATACTATTCTACTGCTATACTATAATACCATTACACTACCATACTGTTCTACTACCACACTAATATACTATCATACTATCCTACTATCATGCATACATACATACATACACACATACGTCCCTGTACATACATATACAGTTATCCTGCGGAAGCTTCCCCGACCTACAGCTGCCCCTTCCATGTCTAAACAAGCCTCTCCATCACCACATCATCGCCGCCTATAATCGTTAGCTGCTTAAACAACATAAAGCGACTATAACTATAACTAGATGTTAGATAGTATGTCGGGGATGATGTTGCATAAATAAGAGTGGTGTTCAAGACTGCGAGCTGGTACGAAAAAGGCGATACTTATTACTTTTGAATGTGACTAAGCCCTAGTCTTAGGATAAAGCTAAGTTTAGGGGAGTGTACCACAAGTAATCAAGCTCCTGTTAGTGACGGCATTGTAAATTAGTAATGTCACCATTTAGCAAATGTGAGTCATTTGTCTGATGTAGAGAAATGTGGTAAGATTTATTTGTGGTAGCTGAAATTTATTCATATTGTTACTCTACCTTTATCTTATCTTATGTTGACCACAAGAAAGATATATAAACAGGTCTCAGACGGGTTTTGAAGAGGTTGAATTGATTCTGTAATGCTAGTGTACAGGGTGAATATTTGATAAAGCACTTGAGCCTCTATCTCATCTATAGCTACTGCAGTTATGGTAGAAGATATTCTACATTGATTGTGATATACTAGGCATACCACTGTTGATAAAAACAATGCATCATAATCTACGCTGCTTGGATGGAAATTATTTACTAAAGCTGTATCCATATTCACTCTAGCCCCAATAGGATCACTTAATTTTTGAATTATGTTGGAAGATGAATTCATAGTGACTAGCAGTTAATAACAAATAATACATCTTAATTTATTAAAGGACTTTGAAAGTCAAGAGAAATGAGCCAGGGATTGGAGATTATGTTTTTATAGCTACATATGCTACCAAAATTACATGTAGTTAATCTCAAAATAGAAAAATCCGATAATCTAATAAATATTAGCGTATAACATCGTATTTGTTATGTATGTGATATTTACTGATTAATACATTTGCTGCTATGCGTGTATATTATTTAATACTAATGAAGCCTAACTACATACTAATTACGTGAATATACAATATACAATACTAGATTGTTTTTTAATGAAACGATATATGGAGTGCATGTGACAGTAACCTATATGATTACATGTGTTAAGTGACTAGATTAGTACTAGAGAATTTGCAGTTGATGTTAGCAAAAAAACATATTGTTGGTATGGGTTACAAGATTGCTAGCTACAGATGAGTAAGAAGGTACGATCAAAGCCCAGTTAATAAGTAGATCAATTCTTGTCATGTGATGCAGCATTTGAACACTCTGACATCAACGAGGAAATCGGTTAATTCGCCATCTAAATAGGAACATGATAATATTTAAGTATTGTGGTAAGATCAGACAATTCTAGTTGATCTCTTTGACCTATCTTGAGTTGAATTATGTAATACGAATATTTATGATTGGCTCCATTTAAGTTATTGAACTTAGCAGCATTAGTGTTAACTAGAATGTTAGCGCTGGCGTTAAAACTAAGTATGTAACAAAACAAAACTCAATAATAATGGTTCAGGCCATTCACACATATGTGGCCCCTGGCACACCCAGGTATATGCGGCAACCCTGTATGCCTGTTTACAGGTACACTCACGCAAAAACCTTGCAGTCATTTAAGATTCGTTAGAAAATATCATAATACATACATATAGTCACATTATACAACACCCAATTGGGGTTTCCGAAGCCCGTGAACAAGTCACTAGAACTACCACAGATTACTATAGTAGGCATAGTGCCTGTAGACTGAACCTATAATAGTCTCTGTAATAAAAGTATTGTAACAGTTGGGTTGCACTTCATTTAAAAATAATTATGATTTCTTGGTGACATAGTGTAATGTCTTTGCACTGGTTGCAGCCAAGCATAAAGGTATATGCAGTCATGTTCCTCAGGGGTGGCGCCACAACCTTCCATAAGGCATCCAAAGAACTATATCTACATGATAGTTCTAATTAACTAGAAGCATTCCATTTAGTAATAAAGATAAGAAGCGGTCTTCTCCATCTCGAGACAATAACTGCATTTACATTTATCGACAGGGAGATAAGTATCAACACTTGGATTCCTGACGGATCTGCTAAGTATATAATGATTGGATACAAGGATCAAAGAATAGTCATGGATCTGAATCAAAATCATATTTGATCAACTTTGACCTTGAGTAATAAATTAATCTTGCTATTATTATTTAAATCACAAGACATCGATTCCAGACCCAACAACTTGTAAACAATTATAGCAATCTGTGATAGTTCTGGCGACTTGTCCACAGGCTTTAGAGTCCCCAATTGAGTCTTTTATAATAAGACTATATTTATCTGTGTATGTATTATGATATTGTTTAACAAATCTTAAATGAATAGAGTTTTGTATGTTGTGAATGTATTCGCTTTTTCTTATAGTGGTAGTGTACATGTACACAGGCATGCGAGGTTGCCCCCTATAACTGGGTATGTCAGGAGCTGCATATGTATAAGCGATCAGGCCTTCATTATGGTTTTTGGTTTTCTTTTATACTTTATTACAGCGGGTGTTATTTTTCGGTTAGCACCCGGATCACCCTGCCCTGTTCAATAATTTAAATGGAACTAATAACTTTTCTTATTGGCTAATATACAAGTCATGAAAGATAACAGTGACCCGCTATGAAGGTCTGATCCTATCTCGATAAGACTGCTTGTCCTTATCTAAATGACTCATTAGCCGATTCACCAATGTAAGTACTTGCAAACTATGTATCGACAAAATCAACTTGAACTATGTGTTCATTCAGAGTTAAGGATTTGTAACACCCATTAACACTAGAATCAATCACCGTGAAACAATAAGCTGACAATAACTAATCAGCACTCAATCAGAGGAGTGCAGTTGAAAGACTTTACTGATAAGGGAATTGTATTCTCAAGAGGCCTTGTTACCCATGCCTGAATCCGCCTAATTAATGAATTAGGTTACTTCTAAGTGCTTGATTACCATTTACTTTACCTGTCACTGACTAAATATTATTAGAAATATTTAATAATCCTATAGGATTGTGGAGTGCTAGACATCTACCCAGGAAAACGATGATGATAAAAATATGTAAATACAAGCACTAACATTATAATGCATATAAAAATGTTCAAAAAATTATGGTAAGATACAACTAACTAGACAGAGGATATTAAAGATAGTGGTAGTTATTGTGTATCAATGCAAAGCAACTATGGATCTATTGGCTTGTAAAAGTGAACGTCTAATTAATCTAGCAATTAATTCGAATACCTTTTTAAGGAATTGAGTGTCTTTATTTCATTCACATTATTCTTATGAACCATTTCCCAATTAGTGGAGGTTTTCATCAGCACTCCTTCAATTGATTGTTGATTAATTACTATGAGTTTATTGATTCTTAGTGACTGATTCTAGTATTATATAATTGATAACGGGAGTTGTCAGATCTGATATCGACCTTTCATAACTTGAATGACAATGGCAGAATTAATTTATTGAACAAGGTCATACAATTCCATACAAGCATATTTTGATTGAATAGCAATAATTTTAAATTAGTTATTGATCCAATTATATCAACGCTTGGATCAAAGCTATAATTGATCAACTACGTTGTAACAGGTAGGTATTCTTTAGTAAAAACATGGAGAGATATATATTTACATAGTCAGATCATTGTATATCATTGCATTGCATAGTACGTATTAATTACACCCGACTATATATTACGGTATTATAAGCATAATTTATGTATATACGCAGGGCCACTCAAGGATTTCGGTGTTGTATTTTGACAAATTATTTGGCGTTTTGGAGGACTACAATCGTATACAAGTATGTAGGTATAAATAAATCAATAATTGAATACCGATTTTTGGCACTTACCAATAATTAATAAAGGCCGGCTATGAAAGAATATTTTAATATTAATTAACCAATAAAAAGATAGATTTCCAAATAAAAAGCAATAGAAAGTATATATCCCCATATGGTTAAATGTTGGATTCGTCTTTACACTTAATCATGTATTGTCTTTTATTATAGTTATTAGAATTTATTAACTTTTTTATTGTATGCAATAAATATTAATTTTACTTAACACGTCTAGGTATAGTCTAGCAATACAAAATTAAATTATATATATATATATTAGTAGCAGCAGTATAGGCGCCTAAATACTGATCGGCATTCCTAATCATTTCCACAAGGGAGGGGATTTGTTTAAATTTATAGAGGCTATAGAGTCTATCGGGGCCGTGTCTCATTGGGGCACAAATCAATGGTATAAAACGAAGAGCCCTGGTTAAAAAAAAAAGCATCAGATTCATCTTTACACCCAAGCATGTATTGTTTTTTATTATAGTTATTAGAGTCTCAACCTTTTTATTGCGTACAATAAGTAGTAATTTCCGCAAAAAAATCTATATTTAGTTTAGTTATATAAAACATAATTATGTCTATCTATATATAAATATATATATATATATATATTAATAGCATTATTGAACATCCTCCCTATCATTTCTCCAACTTGGCTTGTTGAAATGTGATGGTCTATTGAGTATATAAGGGCCGTGTCTCATTGGAGCACAAATCAATGGTATTAAAAGAAATGGAGAGCACTGGTTCAAATAAAACATGGAATGATTTACCTAATAAGGATACACATAACACCTATTTTTAAACTATAAACATATTTAAAAAATCAATTAATAAGCCTATGTCTGTTTAAAAAGATAATAAAATCATATTGTAATGTGTATTAAGATGTGTTTTTAAAAAAATTCCAATATAGAGCTGACATATATAAAATTGTAATAAAAAATGTAAATTATCTTATCAAAAACACTTTTGTTGTCCAATACCAGTACATGTAGCTTAAAATTAAGTAATCAGGGGGAAAACAATAAAGTTCACCAATTGAACAAAACCATCTACCCTATAACAACCCGCAAGACCAATTTTCAATTGTCTATTGTTACAGCCAATGTTTATTTTTTATTTTTTATGTATCTAGATATAGTATTATAGATATAGCTACATATAGTATTATATGTATATATATGTATATATAACTAGATGGAATTTATTACTATTGTACTATACTGTAGTTATAATTATTGCTTTTGTATTTATTAAGTAGGTTTTTCTTTTTATTTATGTGTTTTTATATTTGTTTGTTGTTGTATTTATTATATACAAATAAATATATAACACACCTTCATCCATGCTTGTGTGTGGTTGCTTGGCATGAAGGGTGACCTAATAACAAGTTATATTTAATAGTCCTATGCCCTATGGATTTATCTTGTATTATTATAATTATTATTTACACTCTATTCTACTATTTTTTTGGTTGAGACATCTGTTCTTATTTAACTTATAAACATTATTCATCCTCTTTTTTTCACGTACTAAAATCATTCACTAGCCTTAGGTATTAATTAATACCCGCTCTAGTTTATCACTATAAGTATTATTCTAACAATTATATCAGGTATAGCATTATATTACATAATTTTTTTTTTTCAGTATACAAGATATATGTTATGTTATACTATCTTTACTTACTCCATTCCCTTTTTCCATCGTTGTCTATGTTAAAACATTTAAACAATATTATTAATTACTACTATTACCACCAAACCATATTTATTACTATCCTAATTGCCACGTATTTTTCATCATAATTACACCTTATACCCTAATCTCTATTTATATATTATATACAACATTCAAAGGAGGTTCGAGGTTTTTTTTCTCATTGGTTTTATGCAGATTATCACCACAATGCTTCCCATGCTAACCCGTTCTCTTCTGTCGAAGACCTCTCCTGCCTTCACAGCTCTTGCTAGTAAGTAAATTGTTTAATACAATATGTAAATATGTGAGCATGTTTATGTGTCTATTGTAATGCCTCCTTAATAGAATCATACCGTTATTTGATGGTATTATTATTTATATTTTAGTAGTATTTTAGTAATTTTTTATAAGTTTATTCTTATTATTCTATTGATTTCTTCCTGCCCAGCATCTCTTAGTATGTTGTCTTGGCCTATTACTTTATATTAGTTTCTCACATGAAATATTTCCAACCACTAATATTACATTATTAATTCTAATATTATAATTTTAATTTACTATAGCTTGCTGGGTAACAAGAATTTATTTCTTATTATGATTAGTTCTTTTTGTAAACCGGATAATTATATTTTATTAATTATCTTACTATTGCGTACTACCATTTTACAGGTTAATATTTTAGATAACAAGATCTAATTGGATGTGCTTTAACTATTTCCTTATATACCTTATATCCTAGAAGGTTACTGTAATGTATTAGGAATATTAGAAATAAAACTATCATTACTCTATTGAGTTCCTTTTCACGTATGACGCTCCTATCTACTATAAGATAATATAAGATGTTATTATTATTATTATTATTATTATTATTATTACTGTTAGGATTATTATCATTATTACTATTGTTATGGTTGTTGCTGCTGTTACTATTATTATTATTACTATTACGACTATTACTGATCTTATTGATTCCGTAATTTATTATTGCTATAGGAATCACCATATATTATTAAAAATCAAGTCTTATTGGTACAATAATTCTACTCTTTTTATGTTTGCATTCCCATTGTTTATATATATATATATCTATTCACTAAAAATCTTGCTAACCATTGATATATTAATTCTCATCCAACCTCCTCCCCATATGATTGAACTATAATCCATAAGGGAATACTATTATTGGCTAACCTAACTATTCTTTCATTTGACAGGTGTTCGAGGCCTGCATGCCGCTAGATCACACCTAGGTAAGTGACGTCACAAGGAATTACAAATAGATAGTTTAGGGAGGGTATGTGTATATATGGATATGTAATGATATCTTTATCTATTTATATCCTTCTGACATCTAACCAATCAGCTGCCACCACTACTGTAGCCAAGAGCCATGAGGGAGCCCATTGGAAGGCCGAGAAGATAGTAGCCGCTGGTTTATTGGCTACCATCCCTGCTGCTGTTGTGGGGGGACCTACTATGGCTGTATGTATTGATTGGCTACGAGATAAAGATATATTGGTTCATTAAACTACAAATATGAAAATATAAATATACGTATATAGTTACCACCAATTAATGGTTTGATAACTGCTGGCTATATATAATTACTATGAAATTCTAAGATTAGGATTATGTCAACCATGTAATTGGACGATAAATATTTAAAATTTTATTCTATCAATTACAGGTTGATATGGCCATGGCAGGTCTCATCTCCTCTCACATCTATTCAGGGATGAACTCGGTTAGTATTTAATTGCCTGTTCTCATTGGTTGTTTCTTATTAAATTAATTGTATAAATTTCCTGGAGTCTATCATTGACTAGAATGTCACGTTGTATTTCTCGCTGGGTTTGATTTAGTAAATTAGCCTTATTGGGATATAGGGTACAACCACCGTGGCCATCATATATGCTAATAGAACCTACTATACTATATTATAATGACTTGTATAATTGTAATATACCTACACATATTTTATAACATTTACAAAAATCCCTCTTTTTATATAAAATGGTGTAAACTAGTTGGAAAATGCATCAAATTTACCGTTGATGTGTCAATCAATAACGTGCTAGCTCTTTGTATTGGGTTATGATGCGTATATGGGTGGGTGTGGTTCATTTCAATGGTTTAAATTTTTTTTAAAAAATCTTTCTTTGCCTTTTTCAATCCTTACACCTAGCTTGAAAAAAAGGTTATGTTGTATTATACTGTAGGGTATTTTATATTATTTTATTATACATGTCTAATTATCCTTGTAAAGTGTATATAACATATAATGTATACTTTTCCTTACCCTCCCCTCTCTTCTTCTCTCCTCTCCTCTCTGCACTCTGCAGGTAATCGTCGATTACGTTCACGGTGGTTTTACCAAACCAGTGCTTGCGATTTGGGCCGGAGTGTCAGCATGTACCTTTGGTAGCCTGGTGTACTTTAATTACAAGGATGTGGGTATCACTAAGGGAATTAAGATGCTGTGGTCCTTATAAATGGCTATTACATTGCAGCAAATCTACATTTATGCCTTGTATAAACTCAAAAACAATAAATATAAAATGTATTCCATTTGTTTTTTTTAGTATTATGTTTTGTATTAATTACTTTCGAGATACAAATAACTAGATAGAGAATATTAAAGATAGCGGCGGTTATTTTGTAACAATGTTAAATTTACTATGGATCTATTGGCTTGTATAAGTGAGTATTTAATTAATCTAGCAATTAATAAGGATAAATTTTAAGCAATTAAGCGTCTTTATTTTATTTAGATATTTCTTATGAAACATTCCCTCATCAGTGAGGGTTTTCGTCAGTACTTCTTCAATTGACTACTAGTTAATCACCTTAAGCTGATTGATTGATTCATGGTGACTGATTCTAGTATTAATTAATTAATTAGAGGAGTTGTTAGATCTGGAGTCAACCTCTTGATTTGAATAATAATGGCGAGATTGATTTATTGGTAAAGGTTATCGTTGATTGTGATAAGATTGTTAACTGCAAATGAATACGTAGTTTGGCCAAAGTTCTGATGAGAAGCAGATCATGACATGAGGAATCCAATACTGGTTAATTGCATTATGTTTCCAACCAAATAAATTTATTTGTTATTGCATATGTGAGCTGTTACATTTATGAGGAATTTAACTAAGTGCCATTCTAATGAGGACATATAAAATAGTACTAGTTTATCAAGATTAGATCAGACAATTCTTGTGGGTCTCAGTGATCTTCCGTGAATTGTATTGGCCGAGAAGAATCTTTGCAATCACATTTAGAATAAGAATGCGGCTGAATAGGCGTTAACCCCAATTGACACATGATAGAGATTGAACAAATATAAATGAAAACCGAAATAACCAATAAAATTCTGAGCAAATGTGATGCCACTTGTAACACAAAAACTTTGCATTTGATTATTTAACTAAACAATATCATGATATATATAATTATCACAATGTTATTGTAATATCTAGTTCACAGTTGGCACCCACTTAAGGTAATCAGTGTTCAGATTTCTCGCTCATTCAAAAGTCAGAGAACTGTCTACTAACATCAAATAGTAATAATTATTATTATTTATATTGTAATATATAACCCCTTACTGATCAGTCTCCTTGTGAAACTTCTATATTAGCACCCAAGTGAATCAAAGCATTGATTTCCTTTGAATCAGAACAGATGTCTAATTACTTCAGCCAGTTACACAGAGAGTCAGTATACTGGCCTTTTTTGGAGCCTCTACTACTACAACTGAACTTTGAAGACAGAAGGAATTAATTAATTGTCACTACCGCTAGCCCAAAAAAACCAACTGGAGATTCCCGACCCTCTGGGAATGTCATTAGACCTACTACAGAAATTCATATTTATCAAATATAATTTTAATCTAACTGCCGATACAATTTGATCCATGACTAATCTGTAAAACATCCATCTAATCAGTCTCAAGCTCCCTGGCTTAGTATAGATGGGGATGTCCACTTACACATAATCGTCAAACACGACCCTTACTATAACAATTCTCAGTTTTACACCTTGGCTTGTGTACTCAACTGCGTAGTGGTCTATGCTAAACTGATGCCACTGACGAAACTGTCATGAGCGCTTAAAATAGGATGTCTTTATTTAGATTACTAGGGTGTATATACAATAACCAATTGGAAGCCCTCATGCGGATAAAACAAGTGTATTAAAGGACTCTTTCTGTAGTGCAGAAAGAACCGTTCTCAACAAAATATATACAGTTTATTTAAAATTATCAAATAATATACACCGGTCAAGACTAATTTTGTTCAATTACTTGCACGATAGCGTCATGTACCCCCTTTTTAATTCGTGTAGGGATCAAGCGGGTGTACATAGACTGTGGTGGAGAAAACTAATTGGTTAATATTAGAGCACCAATTATAATTAATTAATTAATTGGTAACATAAGAGATCACCGTTCTGGATAAGTAGAAAATAAGGCCCTATCGTCATTGTATGTGTTAAACTACAACTATATATATATATATATATATATTATAAGAGAATTTGTTTGCTTGCAGGTATTTCTTTAACAATTTTCCAGTGACATGCATTAACATTAACCATCATACTAACCTGAGTCTTCATGACCGTATCATACACATCCAAATCAGCTTGTGTCTGCTGACTGGGCAATATACCATCAAAGCATTTTCTCATTTCGTTCTCACTGGCTCCTTGTTTTTCAGGCCCCTTCATGTATCTTACACGGAGCAATAACTCTGGCTCACTTTCATTGGTGTCATTAGCCTTTTTAGTAGGGTAATTAATTAGATATAGGCGAAGGGTCATTGGATCAGAGGTAGGTAGGGAGGGAAGACTATAGATCTTTCCCATGACACACACTGAACCAATCAAAGGATTATCTACTTCCTTAGTCAACTCAGAGGGTATTTCGAAAGTTTCTTGGGGCTTCTGGAAAAACTGACGTAATTGGTCTGTAAATCAAATAGAAAGGAGTGATTGGATTGAATAGGTTAGTATAGGTTAAATAAGATAATTAGTTATTGAAGCTTATTATATTATATTGTATTATATTCTGTTATATTAAAATTTTGAAGAAAAAATAAACTAGAAAAATGCTTTTCGATTAATAGGTTAATGTGATTAGAATATATGGGACTTTAATCTTTCCACCTATCGCCTTCACACTACAGCGGTAGCCAATCACTCGAGTTATCACAGCATTTTATTATGGTGTATGAACTTAAATACCATCTACAAATCATTATACTTAATCTATATACCTATATATATATATATATACATGCATACATAACTACATACCATGATCCCTAATATTGATGCCCTGCTGCACAGCATGTTGTACATAAGGTAGGGTGTTACTACATATATCCACCACTTTATCATTCACAGATATCCAGGCATATGGCTCCATCCACCCCTTGAGTGGCTGCATGTCACGCCCCAGAAATCATGGTTAGGGCTAGAAATGTATTGCTTTGCACATTAACAGTATATATATGGGGTTAACATCTCAAGAGCAACTTGGGGAAAAAGAGAGGGAGGTATTGATTAATCTGTGACAAACTACCAATAATGGTAATAAATTAATTAGTTAATGATTTTCTATCTCTAAGCTAGTAGCCTTTGGCATAGTTGAGCCTAAAGGTATGATTGGATTATATTAAATAAGAACCAATAAAAACTATTTGTTAAAACTACAATTGAAATTTGATTGGTATAGAACGAATTTACTACTTGTGTTAATTTAATTAGTGGTGTCCAATAAAACGAAAGAGATAAAGGGTCAACAGAGTTAAAGTGAGCATTGGTAGGAAAGGGTTCAAATCAATGCTTATTGATTAAAAAGATATAAGAATGAGTGACTAAAGTAGGTCACCATCCTGCCCAGTTTTAAAATGCAGAGCTGCCAATAACCCAGTCATAGTAAAATTATATTATACATACAATATATAACCATTTTTACCTATACCATAGCATACGTCTTCAGGGTTCTAGGGTTCTATAAGCTCTGTCAACTATACATATTACATATTATATATATGCATCTATACTAGCATACCTCATCAGGGTTCTTGGCGTCTATGAGCTCTGTCACCTTCAATCCTGCTACTCTTTCATGTTCAATCGCCTTCCTTTGTAGGCCCTCACTCATACTAGTAGTACCCACAAGACATGCGTCTGTTATATTAGGAAAGATAAATAAAATATTAGCTATACAATGGAAGGGAGGTTACCCTGGCTGGAGTTGTTGGTAAAAATAAAACATATATAGAAAACCTACATAAATACATATGTACCCACCTACATAACAACATACCTATCTACCTAGCTAGTTAGCTACATTATTTATTCATGTTATCTATACACCCCTTACCTGTGAAGTATTGGTCACACAATATTTTTACAGCACCGGCACATATTTTCATCATCCGTCTCTCTAGCTCATTTTCAACCCCATTTTCCACCTTCTCTAGTAGCATCTTGTCCATAGTGGTAGGTTTTAGAGCATTGTGGAATTTCATAGAACAACACTGGCCATTGGAATGAGCTTGATCATGAGCCAACCGTGTGCTGATTCTATTAACCATTGGCATAGCAACTCTACGGCCGATAGATAGGCCGAGGAGACCTCTGCGTGCCGCTTGGATCAACGACATATTCCCGATTTTGTTAGATAATTTGATAATTTTTATGTATAATATATATGGTAATATAAATAATGTATGCTGTTATGTTTATATAGCAAATGGATTTTTGTGTTTTTAAAATAATTAAATTTTAAACAATTAAATTTTAGATTTTCTTTTAAAAAAAAATTCTTTTAATTAACTTTTAAGCGGCTAAGAGGGGGTTTATGAAATACAAATTTAAATATTCAATCGAGCAATTGGATATCTATGTGAAAAGGTAGTAAAAGGTGTTTTTATGATAGGAACGCTAATTTAGATATATCTATATTAGACATATTTGCAGGTAGATATATAAAGAAATAAATGATGTCCACATATTTAATTTTCAGCCCTGTACCAGCAAATGTAAATAACAGAACACATAATCACATAATTGCTATGTAAACTAACATTTTTTTGTAACACATCTATATGTATACCAGTATTTATATTTAGGTATGTTTATATTTATATTATTTTGCATGTTTGTATATATAATTATTGAGCCAATTATATGATTTCAACTGGTTTACATTCATTTTTTTATTGGTGGAAAGTAGAAGCATAAAATAATTCTTTATACCAGATTGCCCGTACATGAATTATATATATCTACAGATATAAATATTAAGATATTTCTGTAAGTTAATGATAACTTGTGAGCTTAAACTTCCTAAAACAGAAAAATATCTTGCTGGAATAAATAGAACAGATACAGATAGCGTAGGACCTCGTCTCCCATAGCTGTAATAGCCATAGAAGAGACATGGGTACCAATGCTTTATTTAATAGTCGGCCTTCAAGGCTCCCTTACATGTACACTATAACTACAAAATGAAGCAGCCTAGTAACTTTTACCTTTCCACCACTTATATAGTGCCTATACTACACGTGTAAACCAAGTCCATTCCTGAACTTCAAAAATCGTTCGCAAATGTCAAACATAACATATTTCCTTATGCAAAACGGAGGGTTTATATGCCAATAGTGACGTCATTAATTTAGACTAGTGTCAATGTCACTACTAAGAACCTTTTGCTTGTGACAAACATTTCGTGTGGTTTCTGTTGTTTTTGTTATTATTATTATTATTATTATTATTATTATTATTATTATTATTATTATTATTATTATTATTATTATTATTATTATTATTATT
>NAOQ01000027.1:55911-70241 GCA_002751075.1 Ichthyophonus hoferi
AAAAAAATAATGAAAAAAAAAAAAAAAAAAACCCTTCCAACTTTAAAATGTAAATACAAGGAGGAATACAATAAAACATTTAAATATTGACATTTAAAGAAATACAACAACATTAAAATATTAAAAATTAACTCTTGCCATACATGGGCCTGTTCCATATAGTGAGCCTCCCAGTAAATCAATGAAGTAGTGAAAAACAGCATGCCAAAGCCTAAAATACGGTACATTTCTTCGCCCAGAGAGGGTCTAGATAGGGCAGAAAGTAGGTAGGTTAATATAGTATAGTACAAGATAGCATAGTATAGTATAATATAATATAGTATAGTATAGTATCGTATCGTATATCATAATGTGGTATATAAGGAACCTAGGATATACAGGATATATAGGGTATATAGGCAGTAGCTAGGTTAGTAGGTCTGTATAGTATGTATAGTATGTATAATAGTATGTTAGTATAATAGTATAATAGCATAACTCCTAAAGAGACAATAATATACACAAAATAGTAAAAACAGAAAATATACCATGATAATGCAATAAAGGCAGGTATTAATAAATAGATCGGGTGACCTAATCAAGAAAGAGAGAAAACTTACTTCATAACGCCGTAACCATTCGAGACGAATAGAATGAGCATGCTCACTATCGATAACATAGCAACCATGACAAACACACTAAAACCGAGAAGAGGCTTGGCTATGATTGGTTAAGAACATTTTTTAAAATATTAAAATTAACTTTAAAAATAAATATGAAAGACAATATGATTGTAAATATTAACCGGTTTACCATAATTATCATAGACGAGCCATTTTAGAAGGTATTTACAACTGGGTAGGAAAAATCTTTAAAATATAAAAATTAACTTTAAATATTTATATAAAAGACACCATATGTAACCCAGAACTATATTTAAAACACATAACCATATATAGAACACATATAACCATATATAGAACACATATAACCATTATAGAACACATAACCATATATAGAACACACATAACTACATATAAAACACATATAACCATATAGAGAACACATAACTATATAGAACATATAGCCACATAAAGGATACAAGCCATCCCATGGGTATTGGAGTATCGATACCAGCCAGTAAACATCGACATCTGAATCATGCTTAATAAGAGAACAGCACTAGTCCAATACTGTGTAACTACTGGTTAGTTTTAAATAAACTTAAATATTAGCACCACTCACGTAACAAAATATTGTATCTTAAAAATTAAAATATATTAAATACTCTCTACTATTCGTTCACTCTTGATATATAACTCAATCCCATTCCCTAATTTAATTGAAAAATTACAGAATAATGGCTAATAATTCACTATATGTCTCACCAGAAATAAACAGTAAGCCAACAATAATGCCAAAAAATAAAATTATAATCGAAATGTGATTGAATAAACTCATATGCCATAAAAATTAAAATATAAAAATTATTGCTGGTCGGTTCAGCCAAATAATTGGTTCAGTCAGTAACAAGCCTAAAGTTGCTATACTAGGGTATGCCGTTGCCCATTTTGGTATTTCTGTTCATACGCTACACCAAATTGGCTTCATTAGAGTAAATTATTGTATAGACCAATCATTGAAAAAATTAAAAGTAATAAATCTTCATATACATATATTAGAAATATACAAGTATAATAAACATACCCGTGTATCTATATGTATAGCATAAAGTTAATATTTAAACTAAATATGTAGCCACTCACCTGTAGCTTTAAAATATCCCTATAATAGCAGGCCATAAGGACAAACCAGACAACAGCCATTATTACATAGATGGCAGAGATTACATAGTGGGCCTGTGATATGATCATTTATAGTTAAGCCTATATATGGTAAGTATATTAAGTTAATCGATTAATTGATTGGTTGCCTTTAATTATTTTAATGATAAGAGCTATAGTGCTAAACCAATTGTTTGATATCAACCCAATCAATTAACAGATGAATGTGCAAATAATTTGGTGTTATTACATATAGTTATATTTATATAACTTTATCTATTTACTTTTAAATGGGAGAAAGATTTTGTCGATTAATAAAATTTATTTTGATACTTGGACAATCTATCAATACCATTTCAAAGATTATCAAATATATACATATATACATACATGCATACATACACACATACATACACATATACATATATGCATACACACACATATATATATATATATATATATAGAATGCATCTCACATACAACCAATTGAGGATATTGTTCTGCGGACAAGTATCCAGTTTTACTCTTATATATAAACTCGCCCTTGAAGCTCTGTGGATGAGCGTCTGCTTGCACCAAATAAGGTAAGACAACCGCATACCAATAACCATCTTCATTAATTTGTGATTCGTTCACTTCCTGTGGGTGGTTATGTTTGGTTGGTATACCCGAATGGGAAAAAATTTATATGTATAGTAGCAAAAGACCATATATAGTAATAATAGACCATGCATAGTAATATATGATTGTATATGTGCACATTTATAGTATAAGGCTGCTAACTTAAAATGAGACATACTATTATACATCAGTATATACACGGAGTATATGTTATATAAACACGTACAAATGAAAACATACATGTGTAGATATATACAGACAAAGATAAATCAAAATATATATACTGCAGGAAGTTTAGGATAATATAATAGAATATAGTATAATATAATATAATAAAATATAATATACTATACTATATTACACTATACTATACTATACTACTCTAGGCTACCCTACCCTATACCATATTATACTATATTATATCATACTATACTATACTGTGCTATGCTGTTATGCTATCCTATACTACACTATATTACACAATAGTAAGTATCATATACTTTCTTATACTATACTTTATTATACTATACTAGACTCTACTATCCTTTACTACTATCCTATACTAATACTATACTATATTCTAGTATTCTATCTTATCCTATCCTATCTTATACTATCTTATACTATCCTATACTATACTATTATATACTCTATATCTTATACTATAGCCCTTCCTTACCATATTTAGAGGTTTAAGACAGTTCACCATTCCTCCATATATCCTACCCGCAGCTTCTTCTTTGATAATTAATCCATCAGCACAGACATACCCTGCTTGTAGCTATAGGTATAGTGGTATAGTGAGAGATAGAGACGGAGAGAGAAAGTGAGGGAGACGGAGAGGGAGAGGGAGAGGGAGAGGAAGAGGAAGAGGTATAGATAGATAGCTATATGTAGATGTATAGATATAGATATAATGAAAACAAAGAGATACCGTTAATAGTTATTAGAAGAGATAGGTGTATATTTATCTAATAAATCATAAACAGTAATACATATCTATCACTTAGAAATAAGTATAAAACCTTATTTCTAAGCTACGCCAATCGTATTAATGGCATAAACCCCGTTATAGTAACATCCTAGATTAGGCTAACCAGTTTTTGACCAATATATAACATACATATGATCAAATCCTTAGACTATTATACCACTATCCTATTATACTATCCTACCAGTTACTGCTACGCTATCATACGATCATACGTAACATCTCATCTACTATCATACACAGTACAATACATAATATAAAACAAACATTCATACCATAGTGCATACTGTCACACTATAATGTATAGTATAATACGTATTATTCTGCATACTATCGTACATACTACAATGTATACTATTTTATATACTATCATACATAGTATAATACATAGTATAATACGTAATATAAAATATACATTCATACTATAGTACATACTGTCATACTATAATACACACTATAATACATACCATTATATATACTGCCGCACATCCTATAATATATAGCTATTAAACTTATTATCGTACACACTATAATGTATACTATTATACATACTAGAATACATACACATGCATTATATCTTACACATATACACTAATTAATTACCTCTGTATTTGTATCACAGCAATATTTTTTCCCTCCTCCTTGATTATTATTGGTCTTCTGCATACACCACCTAGTCAGCAAGAAATAATAAAAATCACAGGTTAGATTGGCCTATATATACCCATCTATTAGATCTTAGACATGTTGACCAATAGCCTAGGACAAGGTATCTATAAAAAACTAATTGTCATCCTGTTCATGGAAGTGACGTATGGTGTATTGACCATATATGCATATATGTGCACGAGTTGTTGGAGGAGGGGGTGGGTGTCTATATAATATATGGATCCTATATAATCATCATAATGGTAATATCAAGTCATCAAATCGCAGTAAATGAAACAATAAAAATGATATTCTTAATGGGGCCACCAAGCAATAAACCACTGATGTGGCACGATATACGGATATTGACTTATTTATTTATCAGTTTAATTAGCCTTATTTGGTAGCTTCAACCTGTCCTATTCGTTTTACTTGTTCACATCTATTATTTTCTCACCATCTTTCTATTGATTGGTCTCTATCAGCCAATCTAAATTACTAGATTATTGACAATTTTCCAATTATCTCTCGTACCTGCTTTTAAAATTATGCACCTATATATCCTATTAGTGTGTACATGTTCGGTATTTACCTATATATATGGTAGTATTATGTTGTATTGTCTTCATTCCATTCTATTCTATCATATTATATTACATTGTCATTGAATTATATTAAATTGTACTAAATTATAATGTATTGTATGTCCTGTATTGTATTGTATTGTATTCTATTAAATTATAAATTATGTTGTATTCTATTCTCTTATATTATATTATATTATATTGTATTGTGTTATACTATGTCATATTATATTATATTATATTATACTGTGCCACAATATACCATATTACATGCCCTTACATGTCATTCATTACACTATACAATGCGCCTACATCTACATTCGCCTACAGATACAGTAACAAATACAAACACGGGTAATATATATGAAATTATATATATATATACATACATCTTGGCCAAACTGGTGCAAGTGTCGACCATGGAATACAGCCCATGCCAGCTTCCCTTCTTCGGAGGCCTCTTCGCATATCGCTATGATAAGGAACCAATCATTTATTATCATTCCAAAACAACCCTATACCCAGTCAGGTATGATAGAAAGAGAGAAAGATAGGAATCAGGAAATATCCTATAGAACATATATATATATATATATAATATAGTATAGCTATTTTAATATTGTATGTTACATGTTTCTCACCTATACCCCTTCATATCCTTTCCTCTTGTATTATCCCTTTCTTCATTTCCTTTGATAAACATTAACATACCATTAATAACAATATTTCCACTGCCTTTTTTAAGTGTCTCACTGTTGAAGTTGACGATGGTATCACCGGCTTGATGAGCAAAACTTACTTTCATTCCATTACATGTTTGCGTTGCGGCTGCTATTAACAGCACTGCTAAAGTTTTGACGTTAAACATAACAAACGACCCAATGTAGAAAATAAAAATAACACAAAATATTATTAAGATAAATAGTAATAATATACCTATGTGTACGTTTAATTGTCCCTAGCGGGAATGGGTTTAATATAATATTATTATTGTTGTTATATTATATCATTATAATACATCATACGTTATATTATATTTTATTAATAGTTTAATAGTTTAATAGTAATAATAAATTCCGTAAGACAAATATTTGGCTTGGCTTTCAAAAATCACATAGCATCATAACCCTAAAATATCATGGGTTCACATCCTGCCAATATCGATCACTTTATTGGCTCATTATAATTCATTAATTTAACCATAAGAAAACGATTTAATCGCGTAGTAGAAGGAATAAGATCGGTCGAGATCTTTCTTTAGAAGTTATATTATGTATATATATATTACATATTGCATTACATAAATGAACGTGTAATAGCGTCATATAATATCTTATTCGCAATGAAAAATTTAATATATTATTAGAAAATACTTAATAAATTCGACACAATAGACAACCATTATATTGTCATAATATAATTGTTATATATCTGGAGCTGAAACAGCGTTGTAGCATTTAAGTAGCACCAAATTTAACCACTTTTCCTGGAGACTAACTTAAAACAATTGTGGCTATTTGATTGGGTTCAGTTTCTTTGGGTTTATAGAGTATGAATGTTTATTTTTTATTATTCTAGTATACCTGAACTGTCGGGTTTGCACGTACGTAATTAATTAATTTCTTAATGTTTCTTTCTGTACGTACATATAGATGATAGATATCATTACATTTACCTATGTACACATACAAACTCTCTTTAAACAATAATATTTACCAAGTACTACAGTTTAATGCTACTATGTATTTTATATCATTTATAGCATTATGTATATGTTTATTTCCAGATATGGACTTATATATATATATAATATTATTGTTAATCCAACTGCTACAAACTATTCCACAGAACACAAGCCATGCAATTAAGTATAAAAGGCTAATCCACTTTTTCTTTCTAATAGGAGGACTACTAAGAAAAGCTTTATCTACACAAACCACACGGCCTAAATGGGGGAGTGTGTTAGCGAGTGGAAGGGATTGATGGAGAATGGACAGATGAAATGAAAAGAGGATATACAACAGGGTGCAGAGAACAACCTCCCTAACTTAGATTGTTTGCTTAATGAGTTCAGTACTCAAACTTTGTTGCTGCAAATAAATTAAAATGTAATTCATTGTTTAAACTTATTAATAACATACCATAGCGTGGCATGACATGACATTTTTGTCATCATTTATCCATATACTTATCTATACATGTATATATATATATACTTCCTACAGTTGGTTGGAACTAAATTGCAACAACAGTATGCATATTGTAGATTGAATTATTTACTTATAACTGGTTTGCTTTTAATTTCTCAAAAGTGTGGATTTATTTATATATGTATGTGTATGTGTATGATCCTGTGGTGAAATTGCTGGAGTGTTTGAGGGTCCTTAATACTATTATAAAGAATATATTATATAATAGATGTTGGAACAGTTAAATACTGTCTAATTTTTCATTTGGTAATAGATGATATTATGTCTTTGTAACTCCTTTTCTATTTTATGTTTATTTACTATATTTATATTTATATAGGTCAAATATAGCGGCTGCATTATCAACATAGGCGAAATAATAATAGTTATAATTATTTTATAAATCTTTATTTAATTATTGTATATATTTTGTTAATCAATAATGAATTTTGCTATTATTTTATTTTATCATATTTTATTATATTGCATACCATTATATTAGACTACATTTTATATTAAAATATCTTGGAGCTCTCTACAGTCTCATTCCAATCATGCACAGTACAGTCAATTCGTGGGTACCATTTTTAAATTTTATTACATTATAATTATGTAACATTTGTTATTATGATTCTCCAAATATATATATATAAATACATAAATTGCTTATTGTAATATCTTAGTGCCAGATTGTCATCCACAATACTGTAAATTGGAATTGCAGTAGTTCTAGAATATTTATTGGGTTTGTATGGCAGAATGACATTCAGCTGATACATTACCATAAGACATTTCATATTCTCATTCAAGGCCATTGATTAGCTTTACTTTGATGATGCATATTCCTAAGCATACTATTCTCATGTATATATGAAAAGGTTGGGATTTTTTGTTTTTAGAATGGTCTGATAACGTCAAAATGTTAATTCAGGCCTGCATTAGGGACTTAGTCTGTCTTATGTCTATTCTATCCAATGTTTCAGACGATGACATTGCAGTCAGGAAAAGAATCAATGTAGCAGTTTGTGTGATTCTATATCAAGGGTTGAGTACACAGCAATGACTTATAGTTTATTAAAACTGTATCAGTTCTAATGACTTGTCCACAGCTTTTAGGATTTCCAATTGTATAATTGATAGTAGTTAATATTGCTTGACCAGTGTTAGTAATTTTCACTTGATTAGATCTGTCTTTAAGGCTCAGTTGCTGTGATAGAGGTTCTATTGAAGGCCTATATAGCAACTCTCTAAGTAACTGGCTGTAGTAATTACATCTCTGCTCTAATTCAGAAGGAATAGATGTTTGGATGCGCTTGGGTGCAAATGTGGAAATTGCAAAATGAGATTGACTAGTAACTGGCGATATATTGCGATGCAAATAATAACTATCGTTGCTATTTAATGTTTGTAAGCAGATCTCTGGACTCTGAACGAGTGAGTAATCTGGACACTAATTATTGTATATGAGAGCCAGTGGTGGATTAGAAATTACAATGATTTGCCTTTGGGTGATAGAAAGTAACATTATATTACATATATGTATATAATTGAATGTAAAGTATTTTTGTGTGCATTTACGAGAATTTCGTGTTTTGCTATTGATATGGCATATGTGTGAGCGGGTCCTTTTAGTATTAACTTCTGTTTTCTTTTATACTTTGTTTTACAGAGTGGGTATTATTTTTTGGTTAACACCTGTATATGTATTGAAACCAAGATTTTCCTTTTTTATATGATTATACAATCAGTAGCATGTGTTCTCTAACAAATTTTGGATGTAGAGGAATAATTGTTGCAGAAACCTACGTTGGTGTGTTTTGGCTGCATCTATCCTTTGTATTTATCAAATTCCGCTGATTCTTATTTTCCGCCAACTCGATGAAAAAGAATTATAAAAATAACCTTAATATGATGACTACTTAGCGGTAAACCTACTGTTCACTAAATAAATCAGATAATTCCTGATAGCATTCAGAAGCGACTGTGGCATAGCATCCAATGTTAAAAAAAAAAAAACGGAAAACAGCTGACCAAACTAATTGGTAAAATGTTTTTTCTCACTCTGGCTCTGGCTCTATTGTAGGCCCTGGAATCTTGCGGATGGCGGCTGGCGGCTGAAGTAAGGTGTGAGTGTTGCTCAGTAGTTTTCTACGTTACCCCAGTGTTACTTTGAATTTGAAAATATTGATAGTTCAAATGCAGATTTTAATACAGTGTGTAAATGTAATAACTTTTAGTCCTTACGCGTAGAAGGCAGTGTATGGATGTAGGGTTGGGGTGAAGTGTTTTCAGCACCCGTGGATCGTCGACTTAATAGAATTACCAAGTTTTGTAACCATGGTTCACTAGTTCAGGTTTCTCTGCCACCATACTGGGAATAATAAGTAGAGACAGGAGCGTTCCTGTAAGT
The DNA here is from genome assembly GCA_002751075.1 of Ichthyophonus hoferi. Taxonomy (NCBI): domain Eukaryota; class Ichthyosporea; order Ichthyophonida; family Ichthyophonidae; genus Ichthyophonus; species Ichthyophonus hoferi. The sequence goes on from NAOQ01000027.1 coordinate 65,118, forward strand.
TATATTCGTTTAGAGGGAGAGGGAGTACCAAACTAAATTGTATTTTAAGGTATCCCTTTCCGTACACGGAGTACAGATGTATTAAAGCACGTTTTTATTATTAATTAAAAAAGTCGGCAGGACCCTGTCCCGGCAGGGATGCTTAGTTTATCTTACCTGATAAGATCTGATATGGCTTGTCACTAGTCGCAGGACCAACCATTGTTTGAATTGCTTTTGATAGATTATTTAGATTATCCTGTATTGCCATTTAATCTATGGTTTGCACAAACTATTTTTCCAGACTACAAGGCTATATGTGTAATAATAATTGCCAATAAAATTATATGATCATAGCTATAAACAAATATCCAAATTAAATATTAACGTTTTAACACTCCCATTGGTCTAGGCGATTTATTTTACCTAGGACATAAAAACCATGAAAAATGAAAAAGAAAAAAACTTGACATGGTGACCACTTAGCTGTAAGCTTGTTGCTCATAAATGAGCTAAATAATTCCTGATAACATTCAGAAGTGACTGTGGCATGGCGCTCAATGTAAAAAATAAATAACAGTTGACCAAACTATTTCTTCAATATTCTTGCTCACTCTGGCTCGGGCTCTCTTTTAGGCCCTGGAATCTTATCGGATGGCGGCTGGCGGCTGAGATGATATGTAGGTGTTGCTCAGTTGTTTTATACATTACCCTGGTGCCACTTTGAAGCTGGAGATATTGATAGTTCAAATGCAAATTTGAATACAGTGTATAGATGTAATAAAATTTAGTCCTCACACGTAGAAGTTAGTGTCTGGATGTAGGGTTGGGGTAAAATGTTTTCGACATTTGTGGACCATAGACTTAATAAAATTACCAGGTTTTGTGACGTAGATTCACTAATCAATCCAGTTATCTTATCAGAAACATGAGATCTGAAATGAGTTTCTAGCCACAGGACCCCTACCATTGGCTGGTTTGCTTTTGATAGATCATGATGTATTGCCATTTAGCACTAATAGATCGTATTAACTATTTTCCATTTTCCCAAGCTACATATGTAATAATAATTGTTAATAATATTAAATGAATATAGCTATATAAAGAAATACCCAAATTAATTAGTACTACTGTTTTATCAAGAATGATCCAATTTAGTGTTATATAGGTTCAATATATTATATATTAATTCACAATATTTTCTGTACACATAAATAATAACATGGTTATAAGAAATATTTATTGTAAAAGCTAATAAAATCTCAATTTTGTCAATTACTTTAAACTTTCCTGACTGGCACCCTCGCGTGTACATATTTTATATTTTTTTTTTGTAATTGACACGAAGCAATTTCCCGTTATCATATCAGAGTGAAATGCATATTGTTATTTAATGGATTCCGTGGGAGTCCTATGGACTTGACCACAACTCTTCAGGGTCTCCAATTGATTTTCGCAAACAATGTTAATTTTTCTGTACTTAAGTTAGTAATAGCTAATTGATTTTGATCTGGTTTCTATAGAGGACAACGTAAAAACAGGCGTATATGTTGGTTCTATCTCTAGACGTCTACGTCTATTACGATTACATTCAGCTATTACTAAATGAGGAATTCCTACTTTAGTTTGTTTAGGTGCGATAGTATTTGCGTAAAATTAGTAAGAGGTGTTATGTTACTATGTAGATAATAATTTTTGTTACTATTTAATGTTAGTATGCAGTTCTCTGATTTTTGAACGAGTGAGGGATCTAACACTGTTTATCGTATGCGATTGCTAACGGTGAACTAGACATCACAATAACGATGTGATTGTTATATACATATATTGTGTAAAGTTTTGTGTAGGTTACGAGTACTTCGTATTTTTGCCAGTGGACCGTATGTTTGAACAGCGGAGAGCCGGCCTGGAGGGTTTTATTAGTAAGCTCGCTCATTTACAGTTATCTCATCTTATCGTGCGAGGGGTCATTGGCTAATCCAACTCCAGGGTCTCATTAGAGTTGTTCAATCTGATCACAATACTTAAAATATTATTGCGTTCCCATTTAGATAGCGTATTTAACTAATTTCCTCATTTTTTTTTATGAAAGTGCTCATGTACCGCATACTCTGTCTTGACAAGAATTGATCCACTTATTTTCGAACAGTATTCGATTATCTAAAAATAAGAGTAATCTTTGTATTACCGCTTGCTATCAAAGGTTGGCCGAACTTGGTGTTCATTTTGCAGTTAACAACCTTATAACCAGTTGATCAGGTGATAAGTCTTTAAACAACACATTATTTGAAAAGGCGCTCAATTTACGCGTTATCTGACATCATGTTAGCAACATTATTTGTCATCTAATCATGACGTCATTATTCCAATTAATGAATGCTATGTACGTTACTTCATGAAGTATTCGGACTAATGTTTGTGGGAGCTGAATTACTTTGATAAAGCCAGAGCCAGAAAGCCAGCCGGAGCTTTTCCTTCTTTTTTTTACATTGGGTACAATGGCACGGAATGTCATCGGGGATTATCTTATGAGCCACAAATCCACAGCGAAGTAGGCACTATGTTGATTTTATTTTATTTTTTATTTTTATTTTTATTTTTCATATTTCCTACAGAAATAATCCGCCTAGGCAATGGCTAAGGGGAGAGTTAAATACCGGAGTATTAACTATTATAGATATTTCTTTATATGGCTCTAATCATTTACTATTATTAGCAATTACTATTATTACACGTGTTGTAAAAAAAAATCTGGTGCAATCGATTGGTGTTAAATGCCAATCCAAGATGATCAAAAGCCATCTCAGATCTCATGTTTTTGGAGTCCAGATAACATGTTAACATAGCACAGGTACTATTGAACTCCTATACAAAGGACGCGTTCAAATGCCCTTTAATTCGGTATTTGCCCTCCTTTCTAAACGAATATTGGTTACAGGAACGCTCCTGTCTCTACCTATTATCCCCAACATAACGCAATTAATATTATAAAATAATACTATGTATACAATATTTAATACTATAATATAATCATAATGTATGTACATATAAAGAGCAGATACTATAAGTATATGACATTACAATAGTACTAATCTTCTTATCTTTGGTCTATATATAAATACGATCTGTCTCAACTTTTTATTCTCGACATAACGCAATTAAAATCATATAATAATACCATGTATACAATATTTAGTACTATAATATGATCATAATGTATGTACATATAAAGAACAGATACTTAAGTATATGACATTACAATGGTACCCAATAAATACCTGAAAAATCCATCGTTATTATACAAATAATTAGAAATATCATTTATTTTCTTACAAATATATCTATTATTCATCTTATACATATGTACACTCAATATAATGTTAAAAATAGAATTCTATATATATATATATAATCAAATAAAAATTGTTCTAAAAATATCATTTATTTTTTTACAAATATATCTATTATTTATATTATACATATGTACACTCAATATAATGTTAAAAATACAATTATATATATAATCAAATAACCGTTGCTAATTCAATACATATAATCTAATATAACGATAATGATTACGACCATAATATACATGCATAATTAAATATGAATAAAAGATGATAGTTATCATCATAATATATATGTAATCTTAAAGATGACAGTGCTCTCATGTCTATCTAATCAATTATTATCGTAATAGATAAATTTTAAGATGAAATAGATCATAATTATTATCTACGTGATCTTCAAGTCTCAATCTTAGTTTCTATTGGTTAAGATATATATCAATCCCGCTAGCTATTGGGCTATAATCTTATTCGGTATTTATATCCAATTTAAATGAAGTTTTACTTAGTTTACGAAACGAACTACCCAAACTTCTATCCACTCACACTTATGCGATTTTATCTACATTCCAAGCTAAGTTTCCAACTAAATGGCTATCGCACTCAACGCCCAGGTCCTATATAATAAGGCCTACAGGATATATATGGGTATGAATTACGTCAAACTTTTCACATAAATTATAACAAGCAAATAAAGTCTACATTGAATATATTAATGTTGTTAGTAATGGTATTAATTGTTATTATACTTATATAGTTTATTTCTATTATTACGGTAGTAGGTATAATATATATGGTAATAGGTATAGACAAAAGACGGAATTAGAAACTTATCTTGAAGCAGAAAATGTCGAAGAATAGTATTGGGGACATTTCTAATGAAGGCAGCATTACGACCAAGAGAGGAAGCGAGGAGGATGTGAAAATGAAAATGACTGTTAGTGATGTTCTTCTATTTTATTACTATCTCTATCTATCGATTATAATATATGTGCTTTTGTATACGTGGACTGTTCATTTTCTTTTGCTGCTATCTTTAAGCCTCTCTCTCTCTTCTCTTATCTCTCTTACTCTCTCTCCACAATTACTAGCACGCAAATACATACGCTAATATATATGTTAATTACCATTTCCCTTCTCCTTTGCATACTTTTATACTTCTCTGCTCTTTATGCAATACCTTATGCACTTATACCGACACTTACACTTACATACATAACCTTAACCTATCACATCTCTCTCCTTTCTCAAAAACCTAATTACTGAGTCCTACTACCCTATCATACTACTTACCTACCACCTACCTACCTCTTGTTTGCTTCCATTCCTTCTCTCTCTTAATCTTTTTTCCATCTATTCTCTTACTACCACTATTAATTTTTGTGTTTTTCTTATCCATAGATGCCCAAGACCCCTGATTCAGGGAATGATGCCTCTAGTGGCATGATAGTGTTAATGAAGTCTTCATTCCGCCGCTCTTGGTCCGAGCGATTTGCAATGATAAAAGGTATGGGAATATAGACATATATCTTATGGTTTAATTTATATACCAGTATATATTTCTTATTTCTTCTTTCCTCTCCTTCCTTCTTCCTTTTACTGGTGATGTCTAACTCTACTGTGACTAATTATAGTATATCTTGTTATTATTGTTTTATAGTAATACCAATGACTGTTATAGTAGGTATATTAATCGTATATTAATCGTATATAGTATTGTAAATAATAATAATATATTTTCTAAATATTATTATTTGTTTATAGTGAGTGATACGAGAATACTGGCCAGAACAAAAAT
>NAOQ01000027.1:80474-99155 GCA_002751075.1 Ichthyophonus hoferi
ACATACATACATATATACATACATACATACACATACATACATACATACACACACATACATACATACACATACATACATACATACATATATACAGCCTTCCCAGAAGGACTGGAGAGAAGCTAAAGATCAATTTTCAGATTTATTCAATGACTTTATAGACGGAGATGATGATTTTAGAAATTCCAGGTGAGGGACTTGCTGTAACTATATATATATATAACGTTATATTATAAGGAGGTGTTTTGGTTGGGTTATATTATGTTATTTATATATGATTGGTATATTTATTTGTTTTTTATTTTTATTTTAAAAAAATTGTCTTTTTGTACAAATAGATTTTTATTTAAATATATATTTATAGTGTTAAATTATATTCATTTTTTGCTCTACTCATAAGTGGGTACTTAAAATTAAAATGCATTATAAATATATGCGGATTTTATCGAAGTAAATAGTTGATAATAACTGGTTAATAATATAAATATCAAACAAAGGTAATCCAATCACTTTTATCAAGGCCATTTGGATTAACTGTGAAGCCGACTTTAACAATCTATTGAATCAGATCAGGACAAATTAAAGCAAATTAAAATAATGAATTTGTTATGTTATATTTTAACCATTCGAATGTTGGGTTTAAAGGTATTTGTTTAGTTCATTAATAAATATTCACTAATTCCACTCAAGCCAATTGCGCACAATTTATTTATTGTGTAGTATCCAATACGAATCAAATAAAATAAAATCGATTGCTGCCTTAGGCCTTAACCAATCCGATTAATATAAGTAGACTTAATTAATTAAACACGTCTTAGCCAACAAGACTCAAGCTAAACCATGTTAATTAAGTAATTATTTCTACTCAGATTCAAACTTATTCCCAAGATAGAAGAGGGTCCCTTCCTACTTCGTAAGGCCTTGGCTGGTAAACCAGTTATTATTGGCAACAAGGGAGTGAGGCTAATCTACAGTGGTAGTGAACACTACTTTGAGGTGGGTAGGAGGAGTATGTATATATCTATGTATCTATGTATCTATGTATACATGTATGTATTTATGTATCTATGTATCTATGTATCTATGAATACATGTATGTATGTATCTATGTATATATGTATCTATGTATACATGCATCTATGTATACATGTATCTATGTATGTATATATATCTATGTATTCATATAGTACCCTGTGCTCACTTTAATGGCATATACAATACATAATCTCAACCTGCAATAGATAAAAGAAAAATGTATAACTTAATAACAGTATCTTATTGGATTATAGCAAGATCAACCTATAGAGATAGTCGATAATAGATAATAGATAGAGGGAGAGACATGCAAGTAACTATATATCCCATTTATCTCAATTGCAGATAGATATTGATCTTAATTCTGATGCCCATGCCCGAGAACTGGTAAGTTATGGTGTTGGTGTTGTATATGTATATGTATAGTATAGGTATAGATATAGGGATGCATGTAAATTATGGGGTATAGTATTGTGTTGTTATGTATTTACATATAGATTATTGTTATATATAGGTGATTGAGATCATGCATATATAAGGTGCATGTGTCTATATATGTACTTATATTAGTGTATATCAATCTGTTTGTTTGTATATCTATCTCTTTATCTTTCTGTATCTTATGTTCCTTGCACATATATCTCCCTTTATTTCTATGTATATCTATCTATGTATAGATAGATACCTAATCACTATATTAAGATAATCTTGATTATAATAGGTACGTTTTAATTTTAATAGTAACCAATGGTTTCTAAGACCATGTAGAAACGACTGGTTTTTAGTTACGAATATGGTATTCTTGATATAATATCAACTTGTCATTCAATCATATTGCTGTAAAACTATCTGACACCTCAAATCATTATGCAATAAAATGAGATTTAATTATTTGAACCTATTGTATTTGAGATTGAATTAATCGCTATATTTTGTCTATGCGATCGTGTTTCTCATTGGATATTTTTTAAACTAAATTTAAATTCCTTATTTGATAGAACTATGAAAACGTCTATCATTCAATTGATCGATGATGTAAATTGAATTTAAAAATATTTTAATATAAAACTAAATAAATATAGTAATATCAATAGAGCTAGAATTTTTCTAACTTGGCAAAATTCGAGCTATATGACTATAAACCCCCCTCTTATATCTCCTATATTCCCCTAGACGAATATGGCTCTTGGCATTACTAAGTCTATTGTGGTGGACATTGCCTTTGCGGTGAGTGCCTGTCTGTTATAGGATTGTTATCATTGCTTGCTGGACTTTGTGTTTGTATGGTTTTGTGTGTACGTAGGTATATATATAAACCTATTGTGCACATAGTTCCTATAGAACTGTAGATATACTCCTATTGATTGGCTCCATTTAAGTTATTGAACTTAGCAACATTGGTGTTAACTAGAAAGTTACTGGCGATAAGAAAAAGTATAAAAGAAAACAAACCTCAATAATAAAGGACCCGCTCATACATACGCGGTATCTAAGGCAAATACGAAGGTCTCGTAAGGAAGGGTACACAAAAATACATTGCATTTAATTGTATATGTAATATGCACATCGTTATTGTAATGTCGACTATCATGCGTACTATCCTACATACTATTCTACATACGATCTACTACACCTATTATCCATTCTTATTAAATCGGCCCAAACCAATCAGATTGAGCCGCATGTGGACAAAGAGCTGCCTGAGAGGATTCTTGGGGCGATCCGATTCAACCATATAGATTTAAAGGTCAACAAACACATTCCTAAGACCATGGCGAATCTGCCTGCTAATGCTTCGTTCGCATCTCTTAAATCTAACTCGAGTGAGATGCTTAGCACACCCATTGTTGGCGCAGACCGGGATGATAAAGAGGATAGGTTGGAGGCAAGGAAGGCGCGATCAGTGCCTCATGCGATGGCTGTCAATCGCGTGCCAGAACGGCCCAGGAGACAGTCAGCAGTTGATCCTTCTTTGGTGGGTTGTCTCATGTTGTTTTGTTAGATTGGCTAGCGCATGGTTGATAAAATAGCTAACTAAGCGATCCTATCACATTTGAAGGTCTTTGGTGTGTGATTAGAAAAGTATGGGAATAATATTATACTGTCTTGTTTTTATTTGTTTTATTTATTCTCTTTCTCCCCCAATATGAATCCGAAATGGTTTAGACACTGCGAGACTAGATTGAGATTGGTATGATGCATGTTTTTTTATTGGCTGAGATGATGTCATGAGAAATATTTAATTAGTTGTTGTTGGTTATGTTCTATACTGGGTTGTGGTTGTTGCTATTTATTTATCTATATATTCTGATTCATACTTATCGCCATCTGGCTATTCTTCTCCACTTTCTCTTTCTCCTATTATCTCTACAATGAAGGTCGCATATAGCCAGGTAGTGGACGACAAACTTTGATGTTCCCCTAAACTTTTCGAATCACGTAGCAGCCTTTCTGTCGTAATGGATGATTATTGGATCTAGCTTGATCTCGTTTGAGTAGACATTCTTTTAATTTATATTTGGTCGCTCTATCTTTAACCAGAAAACATAAAATCACATTCCTTAGGTAATATAGGTGTCTATTATTAGATAGTAATATGCTCGTATGTGTGCATGCATAAAAACATGTTAGCTAGTAATTTTCATAGTAGGATAGCCTGCGGGCTAGGTCTTTTGTTACTAGAGTCTTTTGTTATGTGTAGTTATAGTTGAGTAGGCTTAAACTACTCGGCCAACATCTTTAGTGCATATAGTTAAGCGTGTAGTAAAACAATGTATACTAGCAATATATTCAATCCCATATATCATCATACATACTATGGTATATATATATATACATACACGGATACACCAAACTATAAAAATAAAAATAAAAGTAATAAGATTTTCGACCAATCAATCACCTGTTTTACTGTTCATCTAAATTGGGCTAGGTTTCTTACCAATGGGCATGTGCGTGAATTTGGTCTCTATTATTGACTAGATTTATACGACATATAGTGAATAATATGCGAGTTGATTTGTATCGTGTATTCCATACCATATCTATTTGGATACATATTACTGTTAGATTAAGAAAGAAAGAAAAGGATAAATAGTTCGTGCAAATAATATTTTTTATGGGACAAACTGTACCTGGTTAAGACAATGTAGACAGGGCATGAAATGGCATGATATTTAATGATATACCACGATATAGCAGTATTAATATATTTTAATGAGCCAGTTTAATTACTTGAATTTTAGTTAAATTTTATCACATCTACAGTCGTTAGGAATAGTAAGTAGAGACAGGAGCGTTTGTGTGACCTATGCCCATTTAAAAAGAGAGATAATACCGAATTAAGGGGCGTTTTAACGTGTCAGCCGGGCTTACCCTAAGCAGGATACCTAAACAATGTGTCCCAAAATACCAATAGATTCATTGCACTAGCCATCTTCCCAGGCTAAATACGTAATAATAATCGCTAATAATATTAAATGTTTACAGTTTTAAAAAGAAATACGTAAATTAATTAAATATTGTTGTTTAAGCACTCCCCATTGGCCTAGGCGAATTATTTTACCTAAGGCAAAAAAAATACGAAAAAGAATATGAAAAGAACCTTGACATGGTGATTAAATAAACTAGATAATTCCTAATGACATTCAGAAGTGACTGTGGCATGGCCCCCAATGTAAAACTAACGGAAGATTGTTCATTAACTTCTATGTTGCAAGGGTTCGTGGAGATAATTCAACAAATCCTAGAAATAATTCAAAAATGTCTCGACATGAATGGGAAAATCCCAAAATGAGCTACTAATCCGAACAATAAAATGATATTTTGAATATAAAAATGCAATAGAAAACGGAGATAGAATATTAAAGACGAAATTGAAAGAAACTCTTATTTTTCTATTTTTACCAGAGAAATTGCATTATATATATATTATAAAGTTTTTAAACAACAAATTGTTAATCAAGAAAGGAAAAAAATAATAGCTGGAAAATGAAGGTTTATAAGGTACATTATTTAAAACGTTCATTTTTATTTTTTGTTGGGATCTGTCCATTTTTTTTTTTAGGATTTGGTCAAGCATTTTGGGATTTACTGCTGAATATTAGGATTTGTGCATTTATTTTAGGATTTTTTTGAATTATTTCCGGGAAACCCTGTAAATGTTCCTGCTCGCTCTTGGCTCTGGCGCTGTTGTAGGCTCTGGCTCTGGCTGTGCTGTAGGATTTGGCTCTGGCCCGGTTATTGGCTCTGGTGGCTTACGGCTGAGGTGATACGTGGGTGTTGCCCAGTTATTTTGCACCACGGCGCCACCTCGCGTCAGTGGATAGATATAAGGCTGGGGTGAGTGTTTTTGCCATTCATGGATTGTGAAAATAATAGAATTACCAGGTGTTGTGACCATTAGAAACTATTTAAACTTACTCTGCTACCAGGTTAGTAATAATAAGTAAATACAGGAGCATTCCTTTGATCTATATTTGTTTAGAAGGAGAGGGCATACTGAATTAAAGGGCGTTTTAACGTACAGGGAGTACAGATATGGTAAGGGGCATTTTTATTATTAAACAAGTCAACAGGGCGGCTTGTCTTAGGCAGGATGCCGAATTAACGGGCCATTTTACCTACATCCAAAATAGATGATCTAAAATAGCTTCTTATATTGAATCTCAACAGACATCTTGCATTCGCTATTTTCCCAGGCTATGTATGTAATAATAATCACTAATAATATTAAATGTTTGTAGCTATATAAAGAAATACCTAAATTGATTAAATATTTCTGTTTTAGCAGATAATAATAATAACAATAAATACGTTGAGTGAACAGAAAAAAATATAAAAAAATATAAAATAAAAACGTGCACCTTGATCTGCTTCTTTGCAAGAAAGACGGTTATGGAGTTTGCACTACTCCAAACCTATTATAAAAATGTTGGATATAATTTGGTATTACTATACAGAATAAATTATTTATATAGTTTACCTCGTGTGACTCGTGGCCTATGTATGGCATAGGATTGGAATAAAGCTTAAGCAATATCCGTATTCGCCAATAGTAATTAAGAACACACATTCCTTATTTTAAATAGGTAAACAAAAACATTCCATTAGCAGCTGATTGGATTGAAAGATATAAAAACCAGAGCGTTCACTCGGCTTTCCTGATATATTCAAAGTATAAGTGGAGGTTTATAATACTTGCATCTGTACGTATTATGTGTGTGTTGATGTACAATAATTTGTGAGATTGCTTAGTAGCTCTGAGTAGATTATTAATTCATTATACTAAAAAACATCATTTTATTCTTCAAGTTTTAACATAGCACCAACTAAGTACTTCAATATACTTTGCACAAGCAGATTACGAGTACATTCACAGAAAGCTTTACTCTTCACGAGTCGCTGCATGCAATAGGAGCGAAGGTGGCGTAGTTTCATGTTCTTCTTTAATGTAAAGCATGATAGTATAATTTGGCGTTGTTTATTTACCCTCATTTATCCTTTCAGATCATCTTGGTGTTCCATAGCCAAGTTAAAACAAGCAATATATGTAATGCATGTAATGCATGTAATTCTTAAAGTAAGACTTCATATGGCGTCCAAAACAATTAAAACCTCCAACTCGAGTCGTAAAAAATCTTTACCAGCGGTGGAATCAGATTGTATGTTTTGTACTTATCCCAAAAATCTCAATTCACGCATATGGCAGCAAAATTTAGAAGAGCAAACCCAACAACAAAAAAGCAATGTTTTAAAAAGAGAAAATGCACGCGTTACGCGTGCATTTGTAAAGGAATGTTGCCAGCAAACACCAGAAAAAAAAATAACAGTGTTACGCTCCAAAACAACAACCCTGCCTAATGAAAACCCCACACAGTCAAGCCTACTACAGGCTGAAGGAGATGATTTCGATAATATTTTTAACAGCAAAAAAATGCAACCAAATAGGAGGTACTCTATCAGTACTCCCGTTAGCTTTTGCAAAAAGCCGCCACATATAGATTTCTCATCGTCTTCTCTAGGCAGAAAACCAATTGGATTTAACTCGGATTCAATTATGAACGCAAATCCAGTGGCCAGATTTCCAGAAGCAATGCTACCTCCATTCTCTTTATCATCCGATTCATATCAGCGTGAATGGCAAAGCCTTGTAGATCAGTGCAACACTAATAGAGAAAGTATTAGCAATTATAATCCTCCGCCTATGATTCTTGAAACCTCTGAAAATGAAAATGAAATTGGGTCAAACACAATATATGAACCTACTGCTATACCTGTACGAGATATATCATTGCTAACATGGCTGGCACCACTAAATAATCAGGCACTTAGTAAATCAAAGAGAGAACAGTTACAAGACGATAAATTGAAGATTATACCCCCAGATTATTTTCCGAAAGAGGTGAAAGACGAATTACTTAAAGAAAGATTGGAAAGAAAAGCAAAACTAGTAGAAATGAAAGCAAAATCCATTGCATTAACTAAGACTGTCGGGCGTAGGAGAAGATCAGATTAACTTTATAGTTATAGTCCTATGTTCAATTATCTGGAAATGGGTGAGAGAAGTAAAGTCAATACTAGCATCCCTAAGATGTTGTAAATGTTGTAGGAGGTATTGATTGCAGAATGCAACAAGTATACCAAGATTGTTTAACTTACGTCAAGAATAAATTGTCTTAGTATAGATCATTGATAGTGCTCTCACCCTTCAACAAAGCTTAAAATAAAGATGGCCAATCAGGCAACCTTTAGGACAAATATCTCATATTCACCTTATAAGGATTAAGGTTCACTTGTTCTTATTTTCATTCACCTGAATAGTCCATATTAATTTACACACTGTCTGTGCTGTCTCTAGCAATTAAAAGAATATATATCAGGCTGTTTCTGTAGCTCCTTCCGTCATCCAAATTAATAAAGCATTTGCCCCCCTAAAAGACATGTTTTAGTCTATTATAACATTTAGACTTGTAATCTGAGTATTACGTATAATTAAACGGTTTGGTAATTTTGGTTTTTTAAACCTTTAGTATGCTAAATTAATTTAAGCATTTTCTTATATAGATAGTTAATCTCGCACGGTGCTATTGTGATTAGTTAATTGTAGTTATTTTTTAATGAATTGGAGTTAATTATTACAGCCAGTTAGTTATCTATAGAGTTGGTATATATATAATCTCTAGCATAACAACTGAGCCTTAAAGACAGGTCTGATCAAGCAGCTATCACTTACACTAATTAAACAACAATAGCTACTACCAGTTATACAATTGGAGATTCCAACAGCTGTGTACAAGTCGATGGAACTGACACAGCTATGATAATAATCAATACTCAACCTACTTCTTTCACCGGACTTACTCAATGCCTGAGTAGAGATGTACTATTTTAAGCGTAAGATCTTTTACCGTAAAATGTAAATATTAGATCTATGCCATGGTTGACCCTCGGTCCAATCGGTATACTAATTTAATTATACCGAGATAAAATGTTTTAGCTAAAAATATCTACTTTAAAATATTGCAACGCTAATTGTCTTATGAGCCTAGCTAACTTCTAGTTAAAACCAATGTAACTGGGTTCAACAACTTAAATGGAGCCAATCATAAATTATTCGTAGTGTTTTCCTTCTATGGCTTATTGGCTAATTCACAACATGCAAATTACTTATCGACAATCCACTATAACTGCAAGTTCATTTGGAGTTAACGATCTTGTAACAGTTATTATAATTACTTTTGTTAGGAAATTTACAAAAAAATACAACCAGAAAAAGTTGTAAATGTTCTCTACCAATAACTCCTAAGACCATCTTTCGCTCTGTGAGAATAGATAAGAAATCTAAAATTAACATATCTACCGATTCAAGCGAATCAAGTGGTAGTCCAGTGCATCAGGCCGTCCCGACTAGGCAGACATTATCAATCCGCGCCTCCTACTCTTTCTTTTTCTGAAACCATATTGTCGACGTCTAGCCTACAGGAATCATCCTCTACTGACGCAAAGTCAGCATATGAAACAAATTCGCAACACATATCTGAAATAGATGAAGAGAATTCTGAAATAATTAATACAAAAGACATAGGCAGAGTCAAAGATGTACTTATATAACTAAATTGTGTTAGCATAAAATTAATTGCGAAAGGTCTGAGAGCTAGAGATAGGGCATAAAAAAACACCTAGCAACAAGAAATAGAATTACAGAAGTCTTGTAGCTCTGTTTACCAACTTTATTTACCAAAGTTGTTATGTGTAAGTAATAAACTAAATATTAGCCTTGGATTATACACGACATGTTATTGATAATAGTAGCTCTTGTATATGACACCTACTTTCTGGTTAATATATTACTTAAGGAGCCTATTACTGTTTGGATTAAATGGAGTCATGCGCCACTATGCCAGAACGTTTATTATTAGGATCCGCACAAACCCATATTAACCATGATGCCAGCTGTTATATGATAACTGATCTCTATGGATGGTGAAACCAATCGCTTTAATAAATTCCTCATGTGATGGGTACAAACACCTACTCATATTCACACAGTACTTACATTGGGCTCACTATTAAGTATAAGAGTATAACCAACAAATTTCTAGTCATAGAAGCATTTAATAGGTTGGTGCATTTGCATTTACACTATATGTCTGTTTTGTTTTCAGACTAGCTTTTATATCTGAACAACAACTCAATTAATGTGATTATTTTTGAAAATTCAAGTTTATGTGGTAAACATTTTAGCCTAAAAGTGCATTATGGCTACACAACAACTGAGTAACTGAGTTTCCAGATCAAGTATTAAATCTAGCAAACAACATAGTACGTCTGTGCTTTTAATTCCACTAGATTGCGATAGGCTCGGTTTAATAAGGATAGGTATTTGCATCTGTTGGAACCAAAGCGTTTAATACCTTTTTTTTGTTACAGCTTATTCCATTATGTTAAAACACCGTTAATTCTAAATGAACATGTGATTTAAATTGATTTGTAGATGTATGTTTGCAAGCACTTACACTAGAGCCAATGAGCCATTCAAATAAAGAAACACTAGTATAACCTTATCGAGAAAAGATCAGACATTCCTAGTGGGTCTCGGTGATCTTTTATAAATTGTATTAGACAATAAACATATTCATAATTGGTCTCATTTAGGTTATTGAGCCTAGCTACATTGGTGTTAACCAAAGGCTGGCAGTGGCGTTAAACAATGGTCGGGAATATATAAAATGAACAAAAACAACTAATACAAAATATTGTTCTCAGTCGTCAATATTTACTGCTCAATTTATGTGGTCTATATTCTGTTTTATATTATGTCTATAGTTGTCAAAGAAATTGAAGTAGATAATTCAAATACTTTACTAGAAGGCCAACTAGTTGAGCCTGGTGTTGATTCTTCTGATAATGACAATACCATAGTTATATACACCCAGCCACCATTAAACTACATTTCTTAAATATACAATATATTGCCAAGTAAGAAGGTGAAAGTCTTTATATTCATTGTTCAACAGAAAGAGATTCAAGAGCAGCTAACTAGAGCTTTAACCTGCCCCTTACCTGACGACGACTAAATGATGGAACTCAGTACAACAAATACTAGTTCTACTTTCAAAAGTATATATATCAATTACAGTTGTAAGACCTTGTTTATAAACTGATATTATACATAATAATTAATCTCTTGAGAATAATATAGATATGTGTTTGTCAATGATCTAGGCTGTAATATACGGATCCTTTATAAATAAAAATGCAAAAGATGTTAAAACAATCTGTCACTGATAATTGATTATTTGTAAAACTATCTTTTTCCGGGGTAGTGGGAGAAATAGCTAATTGATTCAATCTGTCTTCAAAGCTCAGTTGAAGAAATAGGGGTTTTACAGAAGGTGTGTATGCAAACTCTTTGGGCAACTGGCTGTAGTAATGATAGCTCAGTTCTAGTTCAGAGGAAATCAGCGCTTTAATACGCTTAGGTGCTAATGTAATATTGAAATATTTCAGCTCGTACAAGTGTTTGGCCGAATACTTCATTATGTCTTGCACAAAAATATTTACTTTTTACGTAGCATTGAGTTTCTAAATGTTAAGTAATGTTTAGAATGAGGTTTTAATCGGTAATAAAGAGTTTGATATTAGCTAATGATGAGTAATTATTTATATGATGTCAGTAATTATACTTACCTAAGATATGTTTAGTGCAGTCTAGAACGTAAATTTACCGTGGTTTTAAATAGTGTTGATCATTGGCATTTAATTACATATAGTGATTGATGATATATAAATAATACATAGCATCAATAAAGATCCATTATATAATCACTGAGCAATATGTGTTGATGACAGCATGTTAGATAACAGTTAGGTTGAATTCCTATTCAACAGTAGGTGTTGAAGCAGGGGTATTTGATTAGTGTAAGTATTTTTTTAAAATCTGTAAACATTTAATATCAATAGCAATTATTATTACATGTGTAGCCTGATGAAATAGTTAGTGCTATCTATTGGTGTAAAACAGCAATTCAAGATGATCTATTAAAATCGAACCATCCAATGGTAGAGATCCTGCAGCTATTTCAGATCAAATGCTTTGGGGGTATACCTATCTCTACTCATTATTCCCAACATGGTAGCAAAAAAAGCTTATATACTACATCATGGTCCCAAAACCTAGTAATTCTGTTAAGTTAACGATCCACAAATGCTGAAAACACTTCACCCAAGCCTTAAATCCATCTACTGGCCTCTACGTGTGAGACTCGGCTTTATTACACACTGCCTTAAAATCCACATTGCAACTATCAACATTTTCAGCTTCTAAGTGGCAATAGGATAGCGCAAACAACTGGGAAACACTCACATATCACCTTAGCCGCCAGGTGCCAGATGCCAGATGCAAGAGCCCAAAAGAGAGCCAGATCCCGTCCGAGCCATAGGAACTCTTCTATCTCTACTTATTATTCTCAGCAATATGTTTATCTCAAATGCTTTTCACATAGTCAACGGGTGTTGTACTGAACCAACAATGATATAACCAGCAATCACGCACTTAGTCTGGATCCCTGCTGATTACTTAGTAACAATAAAATAGCGTATATTATATTTATCTGTTATAAGAAGTGGTAGTGACTATTAAGAGAAGAGATATTTCTATTCCTACTGCCTCACAAGTCAAACGTAAAAATGGCATAACCACTACAGCCAAATTGGAATTTGTATGGAAAAGGAAATAATACATCCAATTCTCCTCTGATACAAGTGAAGAGGATACTTTATGAAATCTCTTTGAGGACTTTGATATTAGTATAAGTCTCAAATCAAGTGGAGCAGAAGAGGGACATCACATGTTCATTGACCGTAACGCAGAGTTTACAACTAGCAGTGAATATTCCAACTTGTAGATATTGTAAATACTGCATAATGAGACCAATCAGTAAGAGGTGCTATATTACGATGTAAATAATGGCTATTATCACATTTAATATTAGTAAACAGTTCTCTGATTCCTGGAAGAGCGAGAGATCTGAGCACTGAGTATTGTACTCAAATGCCAATTGCAGAATAGACACATTACATTAAAGATACACTAATTATGGAACACAGACTAAATATCTTCTTATCAATAACATATATATATATATATATATATATGTAATAAATGCAAAGCTTTGTATTATAATGGCTTAAACTTAATTACCCTTATTTATTATTAGTTGGTTTTATTACTTTTATCCTCTCTGCAACATGTGTTTATTGCACGTGTTAATCATAGCTGTTTTCATGATGATCAATGGGACCTATGGTAAAAATTATTATTGGCCAATTATTAAAGCTATGAGAGAATTTGAGGGTGTCGTTATCTAATCTTCATTTCCACTTCTTGATTATGTAGTAATACTGACCAAAGGATATACAGTTTTTATTCTAATCCCTGCTTGCAATAGTCAGCTGTCACCCTGAACTTAGGTGAGATAATTACCGTACATTCTGAAATTGATAGAGCTTTCTTGTTGCAAACATGTAAAATGCCAGAGTATATAACCTAATATTATCCATTTGTTGTCTCATTAGCCCATTAAACATTGCTGTTTGATAATATAACTAACACATTTTAGTGGTTCATTTAAAATTTAGAATCTTGTAAGAATGAGACTTAAGATGCTTTTCCACTACTAACACATTTACTTGAGGGAAAGCCAAGTAAATAATGGTAGTTGGTAGTTAATAATTGGAAATTTATGTTAAAATTTCTATTTCTCTATTATATATTGTATACTTTTAATAATGTTTAAGAATATATCATAGTTTAAATATATAAATCTATATTACACGACTAGCGCCAACGAACACCATATTGATCTTTATACACTATGACCTACTGTTGCATTCATGACATTAGACCAACATAATTGGTTCATCTCTTGCCTACTTATTTACTATTACGTTATCTTTGAATGGCGATTAGTTCCTAATATTTTAAAACAAGATTGGCTTCAAGTTATTACTAACTTAATGTGGTAGATTAAATTTCATATTAAGCCATTAATTATCCAATTACTAGTGAATATACACAGATCGATCAGGTTTCCCGCCAGTACTACATGCACATTGACTGCTTTGCATGAATTGGCGCGAAATATGGACGGCATTTATTGGTGCTTTGGGAGAAAGGATTTCAATTTCATCAAACATTATTATAATATTAACATTTAACACTGCACGGGCTAAGTAAAGTCAAAATAGATTACTTTACTATTAGGTGTAGTATATTGTAGGGTAGGTGTTCTTGTATTCTATTTATAAACGGTTTATGTAAGTATGTTAGTGGGTATACGGATCTACACATACTTTTATACCTTGATACCTTGATACTTGTTTGGTGTTATGGGCAGATAGAGATGAAAAAAGGAAATGATAGAGATGCTGTTTGTATGTATTTTAAGAGAATTGGTATATTAGTGATAAATGTGTGGGGTGGTAGGGTGTTCATTTGCCTTGATTACTAGTAGGTGAGAGAAGGAGATACAGGAGATGTATGTTATAGTGCATGAGTGTAGAGGCATAACCTGACACAGGGAGGAAGGATAAGTTATTAAAAGCAAATAGGGGAGAGAGAGAGAGAGGAAGAGAAATAAAAAGGGATAGGCAGGGAAGAGATAGAGATTATTTTGAGGAATATTTATATACCTCTTTATATTTTTTGATGTTTCCTTAATATTATAGCTTCTTTTTATTTATGATATTACTATTAGTAGGGGAGGAAGAAGACTTATAGATAGATAGCACAAGGAGCCAAGAGAGTAAGTTGGTCTCGCTGACATTGTCCCAATCATTACTAGGCTACCTAAAGAGTCCTTGACAACCATATACACTATCACCATGACAACCAATTATGAAGAAACCTTGGACACCTGCCTGCAGGCCGACCAAAGGATTGTATCCATATAAAAGGGAGAGGGGGATGTAGTGGGTTGCGTTCTTGATGGGGTCAACAATGTGTATGCATATGTGTATGCATATGTGTTTGCATGTATGTATATATGTATACGTGTGTTTATATGTATGTAGTTGTATAAGTTCCCTGTTGGAGAATGGTAGGCCAGTAGGTAATAGAGGATAACCTAGGCAGAAAGAAGAGAATATATGTACATGTACACATATATACCTACATTCATAGGTTGTTATGTGTATGCATCCAGGGAGAAGGAAAGGTATTTTCATCAAGACCAAATATAGTTTCTTAACCAATCATAGGCAACATACAAATGGTTAAGCCGTGAACTCGAGGTTTCAATGGATGAAGCCAAGCGGTGAGTTTGTAGGCATGATATATATCCACTCCTAGCTGATTATTCATTTTGTTATCTAATCCCTATCCTTTTCTCCCGTTTTCCATATTTGGCTATTTGCTTCTGAACCTTTTCCCGCTAATTGGTTGCTTTTAACTGTAAATACATAGTACATCTTAGGGTATGGCTTGATGGGATTTAGTATTTTATACAAAGTTAATCATTGGACCTGCCTCCTTGCCCTGTGATCTTTGCATACTATTCATCCAGTCACTGGCATCTAAATATAACTAAACCCTCTTACTGACTGTCTAGCTAGCATTAACTATAATTAATAATCCAATCACATGTAAAAGATCTTTTACTCTTCTCATCCATTCAATCAAAACCATTTGCTCCAGTCATGTGATTGTCCTTGGTATCTCTTCTGACTTTCTATTTGATTAAAATCACAATTTATCCCTCTCTAGAATGCTTTATACTTATGTGAAAAATCAACGAGCCAATCAAAAATCCCTTCATGTGACGTATTGTCTTGGGGGATGGACCAACGGGGAGATGGGAAGCGAACACAAAGTAATGTTAGTGCAGGAAAATCAGCTAGAGGGTATGTATTAGTTCGCCTTCTAGTTGAAATTATCTAATCAGGTTGATTGCTTTGGTTTATTGTACTTGTACATACATATATACATACATATATGCGTGTAAGTACAAATATATATACATGTATTTATGATATTTATATGCATATGTATCGAGTAGGCTGATAGTCATTGGTAGATCCATCACTTAGTATTTCTGATTGGCTATGATGTTTATCTAGTGTAGATATACAAACAATGCAGTGATAGATATTCAGCATGTGTATTAATTATTGCTCATTTAGTATATGCCTTATTAGGGAAATGCATTATAGAGTTGTATTTAAATTTTACTATATTATCTGGTTGCCTAGAAATATGGTTGCCACCAACCAACTATGTGCACGGATTTGTAGAGGAGTGTAACTAATATACACCAATCCCTACAGCTGCCCAGGCTGCATTGGCACCAATGACATTCATCCATGTGTATAGCATTCAGCCCTCATTGGTTAAGGTGTGTGTTATTCACAACATTATGATAGGATAGGATAGGTGATTGTTATGTTGATTAGAAGAGGTATAATTGAAACTGTGAAATGATTGGTTGAATATCATCCACTCATTCCTAACCAACGAATTAAAATTTTCTCTAGGATATTCCAGGAGTTCTGTACGCAGTAGATTATGATCATCAGATGACCCAATCAGAACAGTCTAATAAGTGAGTAAGATCAATTTTATTCTACACTAGTCATTGTTTTACATTGACTTATAAATCTTTTAAAAAGGAAAAGGAATTGTAGTAAAATAACTTGCTAAAGTTGACTCTGGCCTTTTAACTGGTTGAATTGTTAATATGTTTTCTAGACCAATAATTTATTAGCCTGTCATAGCAGGATATTAATATTAACTGCCTTTTTTATATATAGCTTATTTTGATTTGCGCCAATTATTAGACATAAAGTCTAGTTCAGCATTTTGTGGCCGAGACTATTGGTGGTTGGAGTATTGAAATTAAATTTTTTTAATTGAGCCACAATCACCTGTCAGTGTTTACATGACGATTATATTTATATTAGAACTACCAATCTGCTTCCACCACTATAATTATAATAATACACATGAAGTTATACTGACAGTGTGCAGCCATGGCTATCCTATATGCAAGAGGGAAAGAGAGAGAGAGAGAGAGAGGTGTGATATAATATATCTATCCATGTATATATTTTATTGCACATGTGACCCACCATGTTTTGAGAAAATGTTTGCCAACCAAAATATGATTGAAGTATTTTCAAAAAAAAGATCAAAAAGAAAAAAGAAAAAAAAAGTGTTACTGTTTATTTATTTGTGCAGAATAACTTATTAGCATACTCTAGCCTTACCTTATTAGGTAATACAATATATTTCTTGGTAAAAATAGAAACGCTTTTGAGTATTGTTAATGCGGTGGAATGATTGGTCCTTCTTCATTCTATTAAAATACACTCTCTGTTGTATGTGCCTTTAAGTTAACCAATCATATGTATCCATGACCACGTACAGAGGGAGTGCAGTGTCTTGTGATGATGTCCCTCGACGAATTAAAAAGGAACGATCAGCCGATATAACACAGACAGCCAATAAGGTATCGGTATCTAAGGTATGTGTGACAACTATATTGATGTATGGATAGTTATTGGTTGTAGAATGATTCCGTGTATGGGTATCTCATTGATGGTTGGGTGTGGGTCACTTGAAGATTGTCCTACACGACGTATGAGTGGGTGATAAGTACAGTGTATAGTAGATTTATTTCTACTGTTGGATACCGATAATGTAGGTTTGATAAATTTTAAGAGGAGTTAGGCATTGGACATGTAATAATATCCCATGTGATGTTTTTTTTTCGTCCTATTACTATGATGTATCACCACGGTGATGTATCATCACTGTGACGTATCATCACTGTGACGTATCATCACTGTGACGTATCATCACTGTGACGTATCACCAGGCATTCCCTCATCTCTCTCGGTTTATGAGACATAGATCTATAGATAGATCGGTAGGGGTGGAGGCATGACAATAGACCAATGAGATGATGCCTTGTAATTGCACATGACTGATTTTATTCCGTTTAATCTCTAGACTCCATTGGCTAGTGTCACTAAAAAGGAACAGGTACAGAAGAAGGTACGTCATTGCTCTCCTCATGGATTTATTTAACGCTTACAACCACTGCTAAGAACATACTCCAATCTTGATAGTCATTGGTGTATGGTCATAAATTAGCCCTACATAGGAGGGAAAAAAATATTTCAGAATCTATAAATAGAGTCAGTATACTATGTATACAAGGATAAATATCATGTTGCATTCAATCATATTGTAATACAATCTTTATGCTTGTAATGTGATAGGTCAGTGTTGAATTTTTAAATGTATTCCCATTTAGAGATGTAGCATTAATATCCACCAATCACCCAATATAATGAGATTTGGTCAATCTTGTGCATGATTATCAGTCAATCAGATGATATATTCTCCATGACGCTGACATGATTGGATGTTGTGCAGGAGCCCTTTGTGCCAAAAGATGCGAAAGCTGCTTCCTTTTTTGGAAAAAGAAAGGTTTGCTACCCTGATCTCTAATCAATAAGAAGAGGTCATTAATAGTATGAGAGAGAGCGGGATTAATAGGAAGTGGTTGCAGTATATATAAGGAGACAGAGACAGATGGAGCTTATGCTATTGGTTGATATTATAATCATACCACGTGTTGCTATGCAGTATATGGTGGGATGGTCTGCTGACCTGATATCTATCCATTCTATCTTTCCTACAGGAACCCCTAGTAACAGCCGATGTGCCAATCAGTACTGAAAAAGCCACTGCCGTTGCTGAGACCAATGGAAAGACCAAGTTAAAACAAAAAGGAATAGGTGGCTTTTTTGGGGGAAGTAATGCTAAACCAGCCAATGGCAGTAAACCAAAGGAGATTAAAAAGGGAAATGTAAAACAAACGCCGTCCACGACAGTTAAAAAGTAAGCTTTATTACTATTATTATTACTATTGTTATTATTATTATCATTATTATTATTGGTATTATTATTATTATTATTATTATTATTATTATTATTATTGGGCCGAAATTAAAGACAAATTAGTAAGTATGTACGCGAGGTTAAAAGATGAAAGAAGTAGGAGCAATCTGTCTTACGAGACATACAAATATGCTTTTATTATACAATATATATATATATATATATATATAATATATATATAT
>NAOQ01000027.1:130837-144150 GCA_002751075.1 Ichthyophonus hoferi
GTGTGTATGTATGTATGTATGTATGGATGGATGTATGTATGTATGTATGTATGTATGTATGTATGTATGTATGTATGTAGGTAGGTAGGAAAATATATACGCTATTTCTCCTGTATTTATTATGACATTATACCATTTTTAACTGGTTCCCATTTTATCATTCTCCTATTTCATTGGCGCTCTAGACATTGGTCCAATCTGTGTGAGGGACGAACACGGACAGCCACGTGGGGAGCTACAGTTGGTACAGTACTATCTACTAGAGAACAGCTGTATGTGCTAGAGGTAGGTAGAGAGGGAGAGGGTGCGAATAAGTTACTTGAGTGTTGTTATTACACACCAACCCATCAATAAAGGTTGATTGATTTCAAGGCACGTGTGTCTGACACCCAATACATCTAAAAAACCCTATAAATAAATTGTTATAAATATTAAAAATATATTAACTAGTGAAACATTAATATTATAATTAACATAATAGAACTATAATATAAGATTTATATGTTTCTTATTTATATATGTCCGTAATAGTAGTATTACCACAGCGCTACATTGTTATCCTGTGCTATGATCTAGCTAACCCATTCATCTTTCTCCTCTCTTCCTCACCCTCTCCGTCTTCTAGTCTCATGCCTCCTATCGTGGTGCAGCCAGCAATTTCACCAATGGGGTACCAGATCCCTTTGACTTGGTTCCAGCCTTGCATATACCCGGTACTGCCTCCCAGCCAAAGAGAAAGGGAGAATTTACAGGCGGCACACAGAGGAAGAGGCGACTAGCCCCAGGGTAGGGTAGGGTAGGGTAGAGTAGAGTAGAGTAGGTAGGGTAGGGTAGAGTAGAGTAGGCAGGGTAGGATATGATAGAGTAGAGTAGGTAGGGTAGGGTAGAGTAGAGTAGGTAGGGTAGGATATGATAGAGTAGGTAGGTAGGGTAGGGTAGGATAGGATAGAGTAGAGTAGGTAGGGTAGGTAGGGTGGTTAGGGTAGATAAGATAAAGAGGGTAAATTATTTATATTTCTTAGCAACATTTTTTATCTTTCAATTTCCCATGGGGTCTGTTGACCTCCCTGACACCCCCCTCCTTGTGTTCGCCTTGCTACTAGTAGTGGTGAGATATATATATATATATATATATACATGCTTCAGCTATCTCTGTTACCTCTGTGTTTATCTCCAGGTTGCTCACCTCTGCTGTATTCCCACAGCGGAGACCACAACAGTCTCCCTTTGACACACCAGGACCATGTCAAGAATAGACAAGCATTCCGTTACATAGATGCCGAGGTGAGGAACTAGAATAATGATATATATATAATATCTATCATGGCTAATAAAGAGAAAGGGTGACTGTTTTATGATTGTCTTTCCTTTGCCTTCCTCTACGGCCCATCATTTTATGGCAACCCTTATAGTGATTAATTTTAAAAAAATATATAACAAATCAAGATGATTGAATATTATGATCCTATTATAATTAATGGCTCTATAACAACTGCAACTCTTCCTTTCTCTCCCCCTCTCTCTTTCTCTTTGTTTCCAGGTGGATCCTTTTAGCGATCAGGTTAATCGTCTACCATTCAATGAGAGTTTTAGGCCAACCATTCTCGACCAAAAGTGTGTATTAATGTCCAGACAGGTAATAAGGCCCAATAGCATGCAGCCTCTTGATATATCATGTGATTAGGTTAGATATGATTGGATGGTGGTACTTGTATTAGAATGATTCTGTTAATTATTACTGGATATAACCGTATTTCAGCCTTGGAAAAATAATTAATATTAATTGCAGTATTGACCAATCATTGTCAAGAATGCCCGTGAAAAGGGTTTGGGGGGGGGGGTGTGTGTCTATAAAGCCACTTTAGATGATTGGCTATTTAGTCGTTGAACCGTGTATTGGGGAAATATTTTAATGATTGGCTGGTCCTCTTTATGGAACGCTAGTCATTACAATCATCATCCACTTAATTCGGTTAAAATATGTAGAAATAGATGCGCTCCGTTTGCCAGCTACGCTAATATGACACAATAATATGTTCTGCTTATACTGCTTTTTTTCACCCATCAATGATATGTAAGATATAAAATTAGTGTTAGGTAGTATGGCTCTACCTAATTAATGTATCTTAAACAGCCTGCAGAATATTCTATTAACTCTGATGTTAATGATAATTACCCTATAGGATATAGGCTCCCAGCTGACCATGTCAGAGGATCGACTTACCATTACAGGGGAAAAGGGCTACTGTACGGCCCGCACTGATTGGCCTGTAGGTGTGTGATATAGTGATAGTGTGCCAATAATATAGTGTTATGATGTTTTACTGGGCCTGATATAGGAAGAATGTAGCTTTAAAAAAGAGGAACAATTGGACGAATATTATGTAGAAGTAGAAAGCAATGAAATGAGCTTGAAACGGATCAGTGGACGGTAATATCATCTATATATAGTAGGTATTAAGGTATAGAATTGGTCTGTTGTGTAATCACCCACCTAATTTTTTTACTATATACTTAGTTTCACTAATTCTTGTATATATATATATATATATATATATAGGCTAATCTATATAGAGTGCTATGATGTAGTACGATATTTATTTAAAGGAATAACGGTACCATAGAGTCTTAACACGTCTAACACGTTGCTATGGTGATCAGGAGAAGGCACGTGGTACTATGAGGTCACCATTGTAAGCACCAATGAAAATGGTCATGTGAGACTAGGATGGGCACAAGGACATGGTATCTTCCATTACCTACTAGCCTTTAAAACACTAACATATACATATACTACCTTCTCTGTGTGTCTCAGATATATTATGTATATATATACACTATGCCTAGATTCTTTTTATCCTTCTTGCACTTGCTACCTACCCTACCATCTCATATTCTTTGTGTTTAATGGTATCTATACCTTAGTCAATATCTTATCATTCTAGTCTTAAGATAACATAAATAAGTATTTTACTAAAGTTACATAATTACTACTGATTGCCCTCTTCCTCTCTCTCCCTCTTTATTTTCTCCCTGCAGCTATGCTACAAGCCCCGTGTGGTTATGATGAATTTGGCTACAGTTGGCGAGATCAACCTAGTAGCAAGTTTCATGTGAGTCGAGGGAAAGATTTCGGCCAAGGATACCAAGAGGGTGACGTCATAGGCGTCCTATTGCATATGCCCAGCCCCTCTCTCGCCCAATCCCTGAAGAGGCATAGGGATAACCAAGCTACCCCATTGGTTAGTGACACGCACCAGGTAAGTTAATAAGATATGATTGGACAGAGTGTGTTGTATATGTCGTGTATATGATGATTGGTTTCTTTATAATTATTGAGTTAGATTGGATATTATAACCTGTAGTCCGTTGGTGGAATCATAAAAATTTTAAAATAAAAGTTAGGTTAAAGAGAGTTTTAACTTTATTAAACTGCCAGGGACATGTCAATTATAGTCATTATACCATTAAGGAGTTATTGTGTCATCCAGTAGGGCCATCATGTGACCTACTGTATATATTTTATTGGCCAATTCACAATTCTACAACTAAATCTTATTGTTCTATAATAGTTTCTATCATAACTTGGTTACAGCTTGCTTTATCCTCACATATGACCTATCAACATGCAAACAAACATAGGTACGCTCATACATACTATCATACATACTACCATACTATCATACATATGATCATGGATATATCTCTCATTTTCTATAGGTCCCCACACCTTCTCCCCCTAAACCCCTTTCAGACACAATCCCCATAGAGGAGAACGCGGATTCATCACTATGGGGAAAAAATCTAGGAAAGCCATTTCTATTGGGTACAGATCCTGATGTAGGAAAAGTGATTGATTATAAATCATTAACTTATTTTGAAATTAAAGAGAATAAAGAGGCAGCCAGGAAGGAATTAACACCTGTGATTGGAAGGTATGGACCAACGAATCATTACAAACCCCTGCCACCACTATATATAGTATTGCTGTGATATTTGTTTTCCATTTCTAAGAGATTTTTCCTATTAGTACTCTATTAATAGTATAGTGGGACTGAATAACTAGGCATATTTTGTTTTTAATTGGAAATAAATTTTGAATCTGTACATAAACTCTAATTTTTATTAAGTAAGATGAGCCTTATATTTGATTTAAATGTAGTATTGGTGAGAGGGTATTTATATATTTAACACATATTTATTATTGGTGCAATTTCGTCAGCTTAAAGGAGACTTAGATGTAGAAAGATCTCTATACTAAATATGATGGAATTAACACTATAGTATATGTACGCTGCATATACTCCCACGCTTACTGTATACCTGCACCCACCCTCACAGTAAAATTGTATTCTACAAAAATGGTATATGTCAAGGTATTGCATTTGAAGACATCAATGCTGGTCTATACTACCCTACAGTCTCTCTCTACATGGGTGCAGTTGTTACTATGAATTTCGGTCCAAACCTACGTTACCCACCAACAGAAATATGTGAGCCAGCTGACCCTCGGCCCATAACTGAGAGAAAACATATCAAAGCCTTATCTGTAAATGATACTATACCGTATATTGTGGCTAGAATGGTATTAGATGATTTGGTATGGAAGGCTTCCACAGGGAAATTTGCCTTTAAAAATTCAACTCTCAATGAAAACAATGTTGATAAGGAGCAGTTGAAAAAGGAGGAAAAACCAATAAAGACAGAGCATTAAATTGGGATCTTTAGAGAGAGTGGTTGGAGTGGTTGTTCTGCTGTGAATAGGTTACCTTATAAGATACTTGGGCATAGGTTCTATTATGTTTAAGTAATCTATATAGTATGCAATCCGTATTTTAGATAAATGGTTATGTAATTCCATTTGATGCTTTATTTTTATACTAGTGATTCAATTACAAAGAACTGGCTCCGTGTATATATAAATAGTTCTTATAATTGTTCTGTATCAATTTAACTTATTTTTCTCATACCAGTATACTAGTCCTTGATCTGTCTTCTTTGCTAGCCATATAATACATATATACATACATAATGCTATCTTAATATTATACATACATACTTACATAGTTAAAGGTATATAATTAAGCAATGCACGGACACCTATATAGGTACTTTATATGGTATTACTATACTTTTCATACATATGTTATTCATTACTTATTACTTAGCAGGCAACTATGTCAGATATAGCTCTCGAGGACATTATTTTATCCCTATATCTTTTTTTGATTATTTACTATAGTTATAACATTATTTTACATCTAACATAATCTCATAACAAAATATTATAAAATTATGTTAAATCGTGCATAAATCATTTAAATATTTATTTTTCCCTCTGTTTTTCACTCAATTTTTAAGTTTCTACAAGACTTTATGACTCGACAGAATGAGATTCCAAAACAACAAAACAAAACGCCTATAACTCTCTTTTCTACAATGAATTCTAGCTTGAATAGATGCGAACGAAGTATTAACGAAGTGGAATATTGGTAATCTTATATTGTGTTTGCAGGTGGTATATTATGAGGAAATCACCTCAAGAATTAAACATAAATTACTAGACATACTTAGGAATATACCCATTTGAACACATACATGCATGCTGTTAGAAACTTCCTCCAAGACACTTTCATACTTTATTAAAAGGTCTACTCCACACCCACTTATTGGCGGCATGTTTAGTGCCTTTAATTACAGGACAGCCAGCGTGCTTCGACATCACATCTACCTCCCCACTAGGAAGCATATCGTAGAATATAATAGCCGCTCCTTTAACGGGCTTCACCATTAGCTCACTCTTGCACTGCTCGGTTGGGTCTGCCATTCTAGCCTCTTTTTCTGTCTGTGCAAACCAGGTTTCTCCTCCCTCCTCTACATCACTCATATACCAAAACACTGTAGCATGACGGTTTGCATAGCCATAATTTAGCGTTTGTTCCCAATTCTCTGCCTTCATAGTGTCCTTATCCATCCATTCAAGATCAAAGTAGTCGTGATGTGCAATGTATTGTTGTCCTTTTGTGTATTTTAAAACCTGTAAAATGGGCAAATAAAATGATGTCTTGGATTAACTTAACTATACGTTATGTCCCTGCTTTCATGGACAAATATTTGTTAATAATAATAATAATAATAATAAGGATAATAATAATAATAACAAATGCAATCAAACATCAGGCCATATTTAACCCAGTAACCTGTTAATTATGTACATCATAAAGGTACCATACCTACATCCCCTCCCTACCTCTACCCCCTACCATACCTGAATCATTTCTTGATGGGATACGGGAATATGAGTCAAGACAGACACTCGATGATCAATGACCTCGACAACATGGTCAGGTCTCAGCCATGTGCTAGAGGAGGTACGCCATTCACTGGGATCTTTATCAGCATCTCCTGAACTCATTAGTAGGTGGTTATGTTTTGTTATGTATGTTATGTTATGTATGTTATGTTGTATTATGCTATGTTATGATATGTTGTTATGTTGTGCTATTTTATGCTAGGTTGTGTTATGATATGTTATATTATAATATGCCGTGTAATGTTATGTTATGTTATGTTATGTTATGTTATGTTATGTAATCTTACTTTATTTTATGTTTTTCTAGATTATTGTATGTTATGTATGTTATTTTATATTATGCTATATTATGTTGTGTTATGATATGTTATGATATGTTGTGTTGTGTTATGTTATGTTAAGATAATATTAGATACTAACTCAATTAATCATATAGATAGTATTCATTTATTCTTTTAATTGCCCGTCATCTATTGTTACACTCCGACAATAAACCATTACATACATAGTTCACATACATAGTTTAATGGTATTAGTCTACCTCGTTCCATTGGTTCCCTCTTCATCCTCATCTTACCTTCATTAGGCGTTACGCTACTACTACTCATGAATGGAGCTGCAGTGTCAATGACGTAGTCAATCTCGTCATCTGTAAGCAACTTTGACACTTGTAAAACCACGGGGGAGATGCTCCGAGTAGTGAGGGACACATTGCCAATGTCTAACATAACATTTTGAACAAACCCGACCTCTACAGCAGGATACACCCACACCCCACCCTCCATAAGGAAGAGGCTATTAGCAGTAATTGCCTGGTCAATAGTCTCCAGTTTTTGGCCGTCCATGCTATACAGCTGCCAGGCTGGCTGATATTTTCTGGCCAGATCACTGGTAGGTCGGCGGTCAATTACCTATAATATAACACTGAGTTAGTTGAGTTGTTTAGGGAAGGAAACCAATAGAGATGATTATGGAGATGACGAGAGGGCGAGAGTGGGAAAGGAAGTATGTATAGTGAAGTCAATGGAATAGTTGAATAAGTACAGTATGGTGGTGATGATATTTGACGGCATATAGTAAGGAAAAGAGGAAATGGAGATGTCTAGAAGAAAATGGACAAGGACATTAAGTAGTTTTTTTAAGTGGCTATACTTTCTTGACTTACCATGATAAGATGGTGTTGGTTATGTATGAGACGGAATGTGACGGAAAGAAAGAATATGATGTGTCTAAATAAAATAGGTGAAGGTGAACTGAATAGATCAAATGTTAGACTAAGAGAAACACTATGACATACTATGTTGCAAAGGGGTAGAACCTGTTTAATGCAGTAGGAAAAAGGAAGAGAAGAAACATTATCGTCCAGGTAAAGAGAGATAGTGCATGAAAACATGTATTACTTATTAGTATGTGTGACTGTCCAAGTGATCAAGTGTTTAGGTGATAGGGAGTAATGTCTATGTGAGTCAAGGAGGCAGTTCCATTTGTACACTGCTGTAAGGACGCAACTGGAAAACATGCAGTGGGTAAAAGAGAAATAAAACAAATAGAATGGTGATATAGAGTTTATCCTAGTGCATATTTTATCTTCTTGGGTTAGAATGAAAGAGGATTGATTGAGATCTCTGGATACTCTTCAATAGTAGATAGATCGAAACGATTGAGATTTTATAAGGGAAGAAACAGAAAGGTGACGCGTGAAAGAGAGAGAAGCAAAAAAAAAAAAAAAAAAATATGTTGCACATATGCGCTTAAGGTCACTGGAATATCGTTAAAAAGAAGAGAAAAGACATTTAAGAAAGTCCACAAAAAGGAAGAGAATGTATTACAATCAGTCTGGAAGTAGAGGAAAGGATTATTCATCAATATAATATATACGGTTCCTTATTTCTAAATATATATATCAAGGTATGTAGATATAGACATTCTGATATAAGAAAACATGAGTTTACATAGTTTGCGTTATGAAATGTTATATGAATAAAGAAGGGATTAAATAAAAGTAATAACAAGCAAGTGGGGTAAATGCCAAAGTGAACTATTTTGTTTAAGAATCAAAATAAAAACATACGACAGTAAAGCAACAATTACAAATCACACAAAATAGCACCAATATACTAATATATGTATAATTTTATATACACCTAAATACAATAGATAACCAGGCTCTGTTCCGTACCAGGGCATCAAAAGCTTCTCGTAGCTGCTTTGTGGTAGCATTACCACACAGTGTAAAATTTAATTCATTGGTCAAATTCAAGTCCTTTCTAACTATAAGATATATTTTCTCGGTCTGTCTCACAATGCATACAGAATGTAGACCTTTTTCACGATGATCCGTCACACTATATTTACTTAATGGCACACACACAGAAAGGTTGGCGTTCATAGGAACAGCACCAAGCACGTGCAAAGGAACGGCAAACCATGAAGTTACAAGTTTGTATAAATTTATTGCTGGCCTCCAGTTATCAGTTGTAGTGGTATTCCATAAATATGCAAAAAAGGGATAACTCAATAAAATAACACCACTGGCAACAGCAAGAACAATAACAACGCCACAAGACAAACGCAAAAGGTTGACACGATAATCTCCTTTGGATATTTTATTATTATGTTGTGTGGGTCTATTAGGAGGTTTGTCGCTTTTCTTTCTTCTGGTGACTTTTGCAGCATTTGTTTTCGACATTTTATATTCTAATCAGCTTACTAACCACCTTTGAGCTTACTAACCACCTTTGATATTCTTCTCTCTTTGTATTAAGGTTGATAATAAAAATAAAATAGCAGTCTCTTTCGCCTGGGAACAGTATCACATTCCTAATGTTTACACTTAAGCTTTATTATAATCAATCTTACTTTTTATTGGGTATTATTTTTAGCATAAAATTAGAATGATTTTTATTAATTACATATTGATTTTAAATAATTAAAAATGTTAAAAATATTGGTGTATCACAGAGGTGCTTTATTAGATATTCCATTTCAAAGTGAGACAGTTTAAGAATGAGATCTGATATTTCACAGGCTCTCCTGTAATTTTTTTGGTTACAATAAGCGTAACATGAGCCAATTGTATTCTTATCCCTCCCTCTACTCCCCCAGTAACATATAAATCTCAATTGACGTGCCTAATGCCTTTGGCCAATAGGCAGGAACACTGGTAGGATGTTCATTAAATGTCATGAGCCCGATTATAAATATTCTTAGTGGCTAATATGATTTATGAAAGGTTACAAAGGGCAATTATAATTGCCCAATCTTATCTTAGTACTCAAATACTATTGCATCCTTATTTGAAGACAAGATGCCCTGGCTACCAATGACTATTAACAATTTTAACTAATACTATCACGCATTAATCATAAAATTTTAATAAACGACCAAGAAAGATTAAAGCTACTTTAGTACAATCATCTATCAAATACTAAAGTATTATATTGGCTAACTATTTATTTATGTTGATTTATGTTATTTAACACGAGCGTTTCAAAATATAAATAAAAAACTTTATATGACATAATAGCCTAGATGAAAATGTTAAGTTCCAATGATACCTTGAGGTCTATTTTTTTCTGTGTGAAGAGAAAGCTAAGTCAGCACTGATAGGACAAAAAGGTCGTCCTCTTCAAAAAGAACGTGATTGTGCCTACTATAGCCATACCCAATTTGCTCCACATTGTACAAGTACAATATTGTATTGCTAATTACATAGTGGCATATATGTTTGCGTATTGGCTAATGTTAGCATAATAGTTTTGTGTGTAGTATTTCAATAACTTGCGTATATGCTAATTTACTAATTTAACTATTAGAAGCCAATAGAGGCAGGCTCGGTCCCTTTTACTTATATCCAATTATAATTGAGATAATACTATCTTCAGGTGTATTTTAACGTGTATCCTTGCATACACGGAGTACAGACATAATAAGCCATAATTTTATTATAATTAAGTAAGCCGGTATTAGTATTAACACGTTTAAGCGCATTACAGAGTCAACTAACTGTCTTAAGAAGTTTGAGATTAAAACTGGATGCCTCTTCAGAGAGCCAGGGGTAACTGGTCGTATGAAAAGGGAGGGATGATAGATTCTTGTCTCATTAAGGTTATCATTCATATTATAAGTTAAATGCTTATGTACAAAAAGATCATTTCTTTGTATATATCATTCATCTACCAACATAAAAATTATTATAAGTACAGGCATGGCTATCCTATGTTTTAAGGTTCCTGAACCAAATTTAATTCTAATTTTCCCCTTGCCTTCATCATTTACAGCTTTTCACAAGGCTGACCATGGACGACCTTGTCAACAAGGACTGTCCCTTTGAAGGAGTAAGATCATACATATTTACATGTGTATTGGGATTTTTATTAATGCCATATATGAATATTAGTCTAGATATGTATACAGTAATGTATGTATGTATGACATGATATGTATATGTGTGTGGGTATAATGTATATTTTGCTTGTTATATATATACTTATACATATTAACTCTATAAAACATCATCCTTTTATATTGCTAATAACCTTGCCCTCTTTTGCAGCTATTATGCTGTCTTTCAATAATAAATAAATCTCTTTTTCAACTTATTTTTATTAAAAAATACACAAATATCATCTACCTGACACTAATATGCTATCTCACTATAATAACATTATTTATAAAACGAAACAAATTGAAAGATAACGACAATCAAATTCTCATACATGATGTTGATACTAACAAAAACATTTACCACAGTAGTACACAAGACCATGGTAGTTTCTAGAAACGTCTTGCAAAATGTTCTCCCCCTATCCCTAGTACATTAAACCTGACCTATTATATACACAATAAATAAAACCTGCATATAAACAAAGCGAATTTACATACTTACACCATCGTGTCCTTATGTGGACGGTAAATTAACCAATTCATTATTTTAAGTATTGATAAATCAATGTAAACGACGTGTTCATTTGGAGTTAACGGTCTTGTAACATAAAGTAATAAGCCGCAACAAAAAAAGTCTTGAAAGCTTTGGTTCCAATTATTGCTATATTACGCCTGTAATGGATTTGTTTATAATTTACAATCACAATTTTTCGGTCCGTGATAGCGTATTGTGTTGGCCTTATATAGTTTCCCAATAAACCATTGACCTGTCAGTAAACTTAATATGGTTCTAATATAGCTAAAGAGCGGGATTTATCCTATTTCCATAATGCAAGTAAGTATTTATGTGCAGTACCACTTACCCACTTACGCTGCTATTTTCACTCAGACTGCCTCTTCATTCACTAATAATTATGTAGTTGTTTAAGCACAATTTTAAACACAATACCACCTACCACAAACGAAAAACAATTATTGGATCTATGGATTCATGGGAGAACCCAAGATAGAGCTGTGGACCAATCAGTATATAACCAAGATATGCAATATATTTTTAAGTATTGTACTACTAATAAAATTATCAGCCTCGACTCTAATTAGTTAATTATAGATAACAGTAACCAATAAAATAACAAATCACGCTTACAATGATACATGACTCAGTAATTCACATACGTGGAAAATAAACAAATCTAATTACCTGCTTAATATAACAACAGAAAGAGAACGCCAAATAAATATTAAGTACTACCTCTGATTTTTTGAGAATTGCAAACCAATCCCTTTTCGTTTTGGCTTTAAAGTGCTATCAGATGCTTTCTTGTAATATATAAAAAAAAGGTGACAATTCAAACTTGATTATTCAAATGGTAGATTTCTACCAATTCTTTTGAAAATCTAAAATCAACTCCAAATCGTCAAATATATTGCCATTAGCTCATTATGATATCAAGAATAAAACCAAAAGTTTAGGCAAATCAACTAATTGTTTGTGGGTGTCATTTAAGAATGTGTACAAAAGACCACATCTCACAATGACTTTCCATTCTACTTCATTATCAAATCATTGTAATTCAGTTAATTTGCAAATACCTTTCAGTGTACTTGCTCGTACAATCCGCCAACAGGGAAAACCCGCTTGGTAAAACGTTTGTGCGATTTTCCATAAACATTTTGAAAGAAAGGCTGTCCCCTACGATGGAAGAACAATTCTACTGTAACGGCAATAACTGCTGGAGCTAAATGAATGCTAACCTATGTCATTGGACGGAAAGGTACACTTCACCAGAGAAGAAGGTATTACTGGGATGGTGAAATACCTTATGTTATCGCCTACCTGAACATTGCACAATATGATGAATAGGTATAATGCCCACAACTATCTGAATAGTTTGCTTGTCATGAGCACAATGACTCCAGTTAATTATAAGAAATCATTACCAAGGGCAACCAAATATTATTGGAGCTCCTTATAATTAACTGGAGTCAGTGTGCTCATGACAAGCCAACTATTCAGAAAGTTGCGTACGTTATACTTCTCCATCATATGCTGTCCTGAAGATTAATGTTCAAGTAGTCGGTAAGGTAGCTCTCCATCCAAGTGATAGATTCTTCTCCAGGGAAGTGTTTTTTTCCGACCCTTGACGTAGGTCAGCACTCATGTAGTTCCATCAGTCGTCGTTGCCACAGTAGCCACAGTAGAACCGTTTGTCCATGGTAGTGCTACCTGTAATGAAGCTATCCATGGCAGCCTTCCCTTCCTAATGTTTATGGAAAATACCACAGAGATTCTTCAGGATGGAATTTCCCTGTTGGCAGATTATATGAGTAAGTGTGTTGAGAATCATTTTCCAATTAACTGAACAGTAATAATTTAAAAATGAAATAGCATAAAAGTTGCTGTGTGTTATATCATAGTATATATGCAAAAATATCTGTACTAAAGAGATACAAATCCCGCATTGGATCATTAAATATGTACCCAGAATGCATTATCGTTATAAACAATTTAATGTGTTCAAAGTTTCTATATGTTTGTAGAAGTTTTGAGTGAAATAAAAACAGAAAGGGATCAAACGAGTGTGCTGTTTCCTAGAAATAATATATATCAAAG
>NAOQ01000027.1:150148-170733 GCA_002751075.1 Ichthyophonus hoferi
TATACCATACTATATTATACTATACTATACTATACTATACTATAATTAACATGAAAGTAAGAAGTAAATAGAGGAGAACAGAATAAGATTTATACCAGTCGTGCGAGTAATGACACCACATTTTGACAAAACATCTCATAGCTATACCATGCGAAACTAACACTATTGTATCCACTGAGTCCTTTTTCTGTAGTATATTGTATATATGTTAGTATAATTGTATATGTATGTATGTAGGTATGTATGTATGTATGTATGTATGTAAACCGTTTTATCTTCAAAATAGTAACTTTAAACGGGCTTTTGAACAGCGTCACACCAGTTTAATGTTGTCATTAATTTGAATTTATTTTAATTGTTGGCTTAATTTTATCTTTTCAAAGCTTAACATTTATCTTGCCTTTGTTTTTGGTTTTTATTGAATCTTTTGTTGATTGTCATATTGAAGCTTTAAATTCACATTGAAGTTTAACTTATTTTGAAGATTAAAATTCTTATTTTGAGAATAAAAAAATATAATTTAAAGTGAAAAAGAAGAAAAGGTATTGGCTAGTTTGTACAAATACATTTTCTACACCTATATAACTTCAATATACCATTCGCAATTATTTTAAGTATATTTTAATAGGAGCTATATAACAGGATATATGATAGTATGATGGTATAGCAATAGTCGAATTTGATTATCGGAAACATGAGTTAAGCATTCCAATAGCAACTGTATACTAGGGAATATATTCAATAAGCACATTTTATTGGATGAAATATCAAGTAACAATTATATCCACTGAGAAGTCTTTTTTCTGGAATTAGAGCAGATATCTTGTCACTCTAATTAGTGTATAATATTAATATGCCTATTCTATTGGATGAACCAACAATTAGAAATTGTATTCACCAATAGGATTAGCCAGTTAGTAACCCTTGAAGTACTAATTTCCCCAATCAAAAATTAACATCTTGAGTTCTGTTTTCGCACCAATCAACAAAAATCATATTCAAATTCTTCCAATGAAAATCCTTGAAATGTTCAAAAAAATTCAAAGTATCCAATTAGCATATAGTAAATTTGTTGGGGGCAGGGGGTTAAGTACAAAGACACCCCCTACTGATACATCTATATACATAGTTCACATCACATGATTATTATCAACAAATAGAGCATTAGAAAATTAATTGAACAGATGAATCAACCAATAAACAATAGGTAACCAGAATTAAGAATATCCTTATAGAATATAGTTCATGAGCCCTGATTGGGTGGTATAAATAATAAATACTTATAACCCACATAGACCAATATAAAAGCTTACCGAATTTTCTTTTCTATCTCTGCAAATGGTACCAAAGAATAATTGCATGCGTGCACATACGTCAAAGGGTGACTCGCCCATGGGAAACCTGGCCCAGAATCGACCCGAATGCCTGGCCCGTAGATTATAGTGTTTTAACTGTGATGTGTGCATGTGTACATAATAAATAGAATGGAATGTGGGTATATATGTATTATTGTATACTACTATACTAAGAAAATAATAAGATCGTGAGAGTAAGCCAATGGCCAACCAAGAGATAATTACTTTGTTTTTATTGCATTAAAATCATGCACTAGTAATTACTTTTATTTTGATTTTATTATAAATATGTTTAATTGTAAATTTGTTGTTAAACCTATGATGTAAAAGGCAGTAATTTTACCTTCATTACTTAATGCATTGTATGTATTTATGCATGTATGTTTATACATATATATATATATATATATATATACACTAGTTGACGGTTTTAAAAACCATAAAAGATAGAAGGAAGCAAAACCAAATGTAAAATAAACAAGTCTGATATTCAACAGTAATACATTAGAAAGAGAGAAAGTAAGACAAAAGGGTGGTTATGTTTTAAACCACCACTATGATTGGTTCCTTATTTATAATGATCATTCTAGTCTGTGTTTAAAACTAATGGCATAAGAAGGGCCAATAGAGATGACTATTTGGTGATTTAAAACCAATTGTATCAATGACGCACCTCCTTTTGTAAGCCTAGCTCTTGAGCATATGATCGACCTCTTCCTTCAAATAGACCATAATCTAGCTCAGCAAGCATTGGATGTTCCTAAAAAAGGTAGACAGGTAGAGAGATGGGTACGTTAGGTACATACACATATACACATACGTCACAAGGCCAGAGCTATATGTAGATTATCTCTTCCTCAAATCTCCTCACATCAATGACCGTTGACCATTTACTCATAGAATTGATATGATAGGTCGTATAATATATAATGAATAATATGCAAGGTTCACTGTAATTTGTTTTTTTTATTATTAAAAAAGCGACTTGTAGGTAATTGGTAACATAACAAATTAATAACAAGTATAAGTTTACTTATAAAAGATTGTACATATAAAAAACTGCTATCTGATTGGTTTGCCCACCTACCATTGCGTCAGTGATCCAAGATTCACAGCTGTCTCTAATGCACATGGCAGTCTGAAAAGTTCTTACGTAAGGGCTATACCATAATCGGATATTACCTGCGCATCCACGTGTGAGAAAAATGACGACAGAGCTATGACGTCAAGGTTAAAGCCATAAAAAGTGAAAATGGTATTCTACAGTTTAATTTAAAAAAATTAAAAAGCTGATTATTAATTGACTGGTATGATTTTTTTAATGCAGGATATAAGCTAACTACTGGTGCATTAAAACCAGGTCACTAAGTCAATAGTTACCATTAATATTATTTGCGGAGTCATGAAAGGTCTGATCAAAAACAGCATCGCACTAACATTATAGCACTATCTATAACGGAAGGACAACCAATAGAACCCGGGCATTTCATGTTGTAAGACCAATGATATTGGTAGACGTAAGTGACAGGATCTCAAATAAGCCTACGGAATTTTTGTGTAAAAATTAAAAACTCCGATTGATATACCCAGCCTATCATCATCTACAATTAATAATTAATTCGTCATAAGATCCAATTAACACCTTGCCACCATTAGCCTATCTTTCAGATCTTGCCTTAATTTTATGCCTTGCAATTAATTGGTTATTATTAATAAGCTAGTAATAAATTAACAAATGATACTGATATATATATATATATTATTAGTATTGTGAATCTAATGACTGATTGGATGTCACTGTTGACATGTCAGTAACACAATAATTAACTAATTAACCCAAATTAGACCATTCGCATCACCCATCCCACAAGGACACATATTGCTTCCAGTCCTAATTATAATTATCCAATCAGACCAGTGCCAAGTAGACTTTAAAACAAACTGATAGGTTAGCACAACCAAAGACAATATCCACCAATAGGCAGGAGGAAGATTGTCATAGATGAACATTTCACTAGACAAGGATGGAAGAAAGAGAATAGTAGCATAAACTAGTGTGTATTGTGTACGCTTGTAGAGTGATTTATAATACAGTAGTATATAATATAATATAATATAATGTAACATCATACAGTGTCATATCAGGCCATGTACATACAGAAAACGATGAAGAGATCATAAAGGCAAACAGAAAATAGCAAGAAATACACGAATATATGGTATAAATTTCTTTGTTTTATAGCGTTATAATCACATATACATGTATATAGAACCATAATTCACAGTTATTGGTCATTTAAATTGTGTTTGAATTTTTTGTTTTTACAATACTTGTTCGTTTAGAATTGCATAGCTATAGTTTTATTCTGAAAACGAAACGCAAAAGAGAGAGATAAAGCATGCAGAAGTGAGATATATACTCACCAGCATTTTCTGGGGTTCCAAAAATCTCGCGGAAGTATTTGGCAATGACATGGCCTGTATTCCTATATTAAAACATATATGTTCGATCAGAAATAAAACATTGGAACAAAATATAATAGAATATAATAGAATAAAATATAATAGAATATAATATAAATACCAAGTAGCATCATCCCTCATACGTCACATTTTTCGCTCCTTCACCTCGCGTGCTAATTAACATGTATAGTAGTATGTATGAACGTATGCATTCATATACGAGTATGAAGTATCATCATTAAACTAAATATACGGCCTCCCTCTCTCCCCCTCTCCTACCTAGCCATAGTTTTTCCTGCAGGTGCTAGCTGTATGCCATGTTCTGGAGTGTGCTCGTACACAGAGGGGTCAACATTGGCTGCTGATAGGCCATGACGGACCAATAGGATGCGAAGGGGATGGTGCGGTCCTGATCGCTTCTCTGTGTTTGATTGGAGTTAAGTGGCCAATCAGTGTACTCGTATATACATACAAATACCAATATAGACGTTGATAAAAAAAATGATATACTTATATTATACCTATATATAGACGTATGCATGATTTTAAATATATAAGCTGTTTATGAGTGGTCACTTTACACTTTAAAGTTTTATTCTCCAATTATCAATGATCCCCAATTCAAAATGATGTAATTTCATTAAACATAGACAATATACAGTATGTAGATTAGATATGAATGTGTAAATTTCATAATTTTTCATGAAACTTTTGGACAACAATTGCAATTTCAGGGGGTTAAATTTATAACCACCTATCAGGAAATGTATATATATATATAATATATTGTAATAATTGGTAAACGTAAAAATAAAAATTGGTTTCGCATAGTCCTTCGTGCTCTAACAGAGAGGAACGGATAATAATAAAGATATCTGATTTAAAATATAAATCTGATAGGACGGGTGGCATTTAAGTGGTTCAACCATATAGTAGTTTCTATATATATATACCAATCAGATTAATACATTTTATATGTCATCATATCCAAGTTAACGAGTCCGTTTTAACTAGGAGCATTTATTGGAGAAAATTGATGAATAGGAACTGATTTAGCTGTTTTAAAAACGTTCATAAATAATAAATATAACATGGATATAAATATATGCATGTATTGCATTTGCAGATTAAATAGAATTCATAAAACATACTTAAAAATACTCTTATAAAGACAGCTATATGTATGTATACGAAAAATTAATATTTTTATATATATACATTTATATATAATTAATACATGCGTGATATTCAACAAACCAAATGCGGTGAAAAGGACAGACAAAAAAAGAATAAAAGGGTGACAAAAAGCAAGCAAGCATATGATATGATATTCAGCCAGTTATTTCAGTTATTTACTCACTAGTAGTGGGTTGGATAACCAATGAGGGTCGAGGTTCTGAGACTGAGTCTTTCATATTGTCTGCTTCACCTGGGGTGTATATTTTAAAGTCGTTTTAATAACCAATCAAAACAAACCAGAGAGCCTCTTAATTGGAACATAAAGACATAAGCCACTGAGATGTTAAAAGAAGAGAGAAGCTGTGGACGGATTGGATTAAGTAACGTAAAGGAATGTGGCATTATTTGACTATCACAATCACAGTGGCGTCATATATCCGTGTATAGTGCATGATTGGATTTGTATCATTAAATGGGACAGTTAATTATATTAAAGGTATCTCTTTTATTCATGACTATGTATATATATAAGAAGTATTAAAATTAATAAATAAATATTCTACCTCTTTAAAAAAGGGAAAAAGAAGATAAAAATAGAGTAATACAGTTCTATACTCTTAAAACCAAACTATACACACTGGTTATAGGCTGATAATATAATTATATTCTTTATTTTATTTTCATTCATAAAAAGA
This sequence comes from Ichthyophonus hoferi, assembly GCA_002751075.1. Lineage (NCBI taxonomy): Eukaryota > Ichthyosporea > Ichthyophonida > Ichthyophonidae > Ichthyophonus > Ichthyophonus hoferi. Next base: position 155,841 of record NAOQ01000027.1, read on the forward strand.
GCATGTGTAGTAGAAACAAAATTACTACAAATCTTAACAGACCAATAATAAATTAATGTTAATAGACATTATATCCAATCAACAATCACGGATGTAGGAGGTTGGGCTTATATAAGACTGTGAATAAAACAAGAACTAGAGATGTCAATAAATACCTACACAATAGTTATACAGATAATATACTCGACACAAATAAATATATACATACAAATATATATATACTAATGGTTTTATCCCATAAGGCTGTGTCAAACACTCTACACATACCATTCACATCCTTGTTTATCTTTTTGCTGCTAATGCTACAAACCGTTACCGTCTCATCATGCTCTATTACTTCACTAAGCTGCAAAGGGACAGAAAATATAGTTAGAAGTACCCCATACTAACCACAATATAAAACTACCTTAATATATCATGTCCATATCCCCTTCTTTTTGTAGTTATGAACGGTACAAAATCAAAAAGACAGTTTGATGATAATCTACGCATTTGAGGCGATAGAGTAACGATTCCTTGTACATCTCTCTTTCTAGTATATACTAACACAAACAATAAGTATTATCCTTCTCTCCTGGCTATTTGACTCACCCTTTGCCACTTATAGTTTTGCACACGCACAACGATATATACGATAAACATCAAATATAGATATAAACTCACCCGGTCTTGTAAATACAAATTAAATCCACTCGCCAATAAAACATGGGTTGCTCCAGTTGTATTTGATCGTCTCTGGGCTTCCTCCAGCAGCCACGACACTGTAGCCTCAGGAGGGTATGGTATAACCCATTGATCTTCTCCCACTATCACATTTACCCTCATGCCCTAATAATTTTATGGTATATATATTTTCTGTACTTATATGCGTATGTGTTGTATGGTTTTATATGGCTTAAATCGGACAATACTGTGGTGATCCTAGGTATATTTTACTATATTATATAATTATACCATACTCCAAGCGTATTACTTACTAATTCTAAGTATTATTACTATATACATTTATATATATACATAATCATAATTGGTATTATCATTTAATTGGTCCATTAAAATTGATTTAACTTTAGATAGGCTCATATCTGATATAAAACATGTAGATAAATGGCCAATAATAAAGTGGCTTGACATATCATTGTTTTGTTTATTGGTGCTGCTTTATTGTTTTATTATATCTTATTGGTGGTTATGTGATTGGTTGGTATGCATTCCATACAAAATCACGTGGCCTAAAAAGATTAAGCAATCATAATCCACAGAATGTTCGACTATTTTCTGGACACAACATACACAACCTATGGTTAGGCCCAAAACAAAAGAGGTTGTTTGGTCCAAGGTTGGAATTGCATAGAGCATACGTTTGAATTATTACTATTATTATTATCACATTCATTATTAAATTTGGCTGCTAATTACAATAGATTTAAGTGCTCACTTTTCTAATCATATGATCAAAGGCCAATAAGCAAAAATAATGGGATTGAATTAAAAGGAGTTTAGATCCAACTTAAGGCTCGTCTTCTTGATTACACCACGTTGTGGATATTGATGTGTAGGATAATTCAATTGGATGGCATTTGTAAAGCAAAACTTTAACAGATAAAGAAAAACAATACAACATTATATTTTGTGGACAAGCGACTGTCTCATGACGATACCATATGATCATATGGTAATCGAGCCGTTCCAGTATCATATATTATAGTAGTGATAGAAATACATGATATTGTGATCTAGCTGTTTTAGTATCATATATTATTAGCAAGTAATTATAGATTAATGATATCGTAATCTACTCTAGGGAGTGAATTCATATTTTTTACATACCTAAATCAGCAGTTTGACCACCAGTAGATAAAACGATGGCGTCATATATTTTCAACCAAAAAATATACATATGTATACTTGGCACTCTCCTCATATATGACGAGTTTGTGATGTATATTGCTTAGTTTCCACTAGTAGATAAACCGATGGCGTGATATATTGTGGATTAGAAAATATATTCATGCCTATATTTGGCACTCATCCTTATATGACCAGATTGTGATGTATATTGCGCTTAGTGTTTACGGCATTAACATCTATATGATCATCCGCATCCAACTGCAACTATAACTGACACCCCCTCCCTATACGCCAGCCCTTTGCCATACAGGTTACGATTTTGTAATTATTTTAGACCGATTAGCCTTTTATTGATATCAATATTTCAAGCACCAGTGAATGCCAAAGATGAGGATTTTGCGTCACGCTTATATAATTAGAATAATTTTAGACGATAACAACTCATTGTCGTATTTATTTACACATGTCAATCGCCCCCCAAATTGGTTAAATTATGTGGCCCTGATGAAAGGACATTAATTCCATTGGGTAAGTCTTGTCGAGCGAGCAGCTTTGTGGCTTTTGGTAGCACTCTCAGCCGAAGGTATGGAAAAGGTCAATATTAAATTAAAATATAATATTATTGGTTTTGGCTATGATCTATAATAGCAGAAAACTTTATGAACACATGATAAAATAATAAATAATGTATTTTTCTGTTTTCAAAGATTTTAAAGGCTTTATGCATAAAATTGACTATTTGACCATTTCTACAAACAAAATTTATTACGAAAAGAATCTGACTCGGACTCCGTATGTCAGTTTTCATTCTTGTAAATGGGACCAATTTTAAAGATTCTTATTGGCTAATAAGATTGTATCCTTATTTGAATGGCTCTTTAGCTAATAATCTCATTAATATAAGTGTTTAGATACTATGTATTGACAAATCAATTTTACCTGATTGGGAATGTTACGCAATAATGTTTATGTGATTGGTTAATATCTATATCCGTTTCACTACGGGGAAATGATGTTATTATATAATAAAGTTATTATGTTAATAGTAGATTTTTGAATCGCTTATGATTCCGATCTTAAATCAAGAATTCCGGTTGTAACAAAATTATGAACTGCAATTAATCAAGTTATTACCCAATTAAATTGCTAATTGTACATACTAAATTTCTCAAGACAACAATGGTGACTTACTGTGCTTGTTTGCTATTACAGCATTCCTTCCAATTAGAAATTGTTGCATATCTAGCATGAGGAATATTCCTCCACTCACTTTTAGTCAGTACTATCCGATTTCGGAAGCTTATTGTTTAGCTTATAAAAAAGCCATACGAAGCTTTACAATAAGGGGTATATAAGAATGTTGTGCTAGTGTTCTCCGTGGGCTAAGCGACACGACACACGACTTTTTAATCCAAAATGATTTTTACCCAAATTAGTGGCCTAGTATATAAAGGCTGCTTGCATGTCAATTTCTTTAATCAATCACAAAGCGACACATCGGAAATATCAAAAAAAATTTTTTTTTGAATTTTACTGCTTATAAGGAAACTATTCTTCGCTTGAAAAAAGCCAAAAGCGAAAATGCACCAATGAAACGATTAGTAGGGAACTAACTACTATGATTAAGCGACAATATCCTGTGTCTCTACCAGTTTGTAGCCAGATGTTTCTACGAGTATCCCATTGAGGGAAGACTGGACTCGGGGACCTTCACCAGCCTTAATGATGAACCTGTTGCCCCAGCATTTTAGGGAGCAAGTGAACACAGAAGAGGCCCACCAACCTAACCATATGACACATGATAAATCCGTTAATAGATACTAGCTCTGCGGAGTTTCGTAATATCAAAGCGACAGGATGTGTTCCTAGAAATAACAATGTCTATGACTTCTCGTGGGTGTATAAATTAATTAAAATTTTAAAATAGTAAGACAATTGGATTGTAAAATAGTAAGATAGATTGATTTATACGGCTCGATAATACAATTTAATATATTAATAAAAAAGAATTTTGTATACTATAAAATTAGTTACCATTTTCACACACCTACCAATATTGGTTTCCAGAAATGGAAATATCTATCACTTTGTGTTTTTGGCGAATAACTTGGAAGGCAAGTCAATGAGAATGTGTACTTACGTATGTATAGAAATAAATGTCAAACGAAAAAAGGACTTTTCTTGGAGTCAAATCTAGTCTTAGTCCCTTTTTTTCTTTTCTTTGAATTAATCATTATTTTATTTTTGTATCTAGATTTGGAGTTCAGCTCTAAAGAAGCTTTTTTTTTTTTTCGATTTAATAATTACTCCTACACAACTATAGCATGGGCAAATAAATACATACATATAGATACTTTGATACATACCCTTTATTCTTAAGTATACCTATATAAATATTGCAAAATATTTTTTATATTTTGTGTTGTATAAATCATTATCGTGTTAATTTATGATTATTTGAAATCCCCAGTAGATACTACAGAATTGCAGAACCATTTATTATTGACTGAGGCGAAACCCAAACGTATAGTCATATGCGTTGTTTGAAACCCAATCATATGGCTTGCACTACTTATTTGTCTTAGTAAAATCCTCTGTTCTTAACACCACTGAATATATTCAAAGCAATAACTAATACGGCCACCTTGTACCTCAGAAAGATACGTCAGTAACCTAGCATATTGTTTTTGAACTAGTTGCAATTATGTTTAAATGTAAATACAGTAACGCCCATAAGAGGACGGCTCCACAGACTGCTATCACGGCGAAAGAATTATGCCAAGGTCAAGCTAGCTCCTAATAACTTGGATTGAGACACTCTCCAGCACCTAAACGAAAACATCCATCTAGGTAAGAATCTAAAACTAATTGGCGACCCCGAAGCCAGTGGACAAGTCAATAAAACTACTGCTGATTGCTATACCTATTGATAACTACCTAGAACAACTAGAGGAAGATAGGCACATCATATGTCAAATAGAATTTAATGCAACATATCTGCTTAAATTTCCCACTGCGTCTAGCATTTCTTGTCAATGTCAACTGAGAGACTGTGACTATGAACATCTATTTGTAAATAGTACTAGAAATTAATTTATATCATGCGTTATTAGCCTATCAAATAACGAAATATTCCTAGGTAAGGCGCGAGGATTGTGCCTGTCTCTGCTTCTTTCCAACAATGTAAACCAAGCAAAGTGTCTGAGATATTGCGGTGCCCTAGCACTATACAGAAGTGTATAACAGAATAATTCTTAAATCAAATGACCAGAACCGTACCATAAACATATAAACGTCTTTTGGAATTTCATCTTCATTCACTTATTCTCTTTATCTTCCCTTTACCGCTTTCTTCATTGGTTTACTCCAGCCGACTTTAATTTAATGTGAACATAATGTTGGCTTACTAACTGAATAATACATCACCTTCCATCAAGTAATTGAGACTTCAATATTTGTATTGCAGGAGTTTCAAGTAGTATTACTTGCTGTGTTCATTTGAATGTTCATATTTTCAGCATAAATTTAAACATTGTTTATTCTCCTGTATAGAATTTAGAGAATAGTAGCCCTATCTGTGTAACTCTTTTTATTTATGATTTTATTTATGTTTGAGAAAACTTCATATGTTGTTAGTTATGATTACACTAATTGAAAATGGTAAGACTTTAAATTGAATTATTCATGTTTTAACTAACCAGGAGCAAAAATATCATAGTCTCTGGCTCTCCCATGCAGCTCTCAATTGCAATATGGAAAATATATGTAAAAGTCTATATGCTTATATCCAACCATATAGAGTATGTACTGCCTTAACCTTCTAAGACTATTAAGTGCCAGTTGTAGATACTGTTGTTTGGTGTATTTTTAGAAAATATTATGGTTAATTAGTTCTTACTACATTAATCACCAGTGTTTAAAATGTAGAATACCTGCTGCTCCCCTGATAACAACAGTCAATTGCAGTATAGCGTGTACGGTTGACTCTTAGATACAAAAAAATCCTTTCCATTGTTAAATGGATACTTATGTACGCTCAATCAAGAAAAGTACTTAGCAGTAATTTACAAAATACCCATATATCTGTGGGTCACAAACCGTTAAATATTCACTCAATTATTATGATATGAATCTTTTCCCAATCTCATATAATGAAGCCCTTGGGTCCTACTCATATTTTTGTTTTTAATGCCAGATTATGTCAGGACCTTATTGCAATATATGTGCATATATACACTAGCCGAAAGTTAAACTTCAAAAAACTGTTTATTTTGTCGTACTCACATCTTCAATTACCCCTCCCTCCTGATTAATGGTTGTTAACCATAATAGGTAGATAAAGGCATATTCCGGGCATATAAAGGTATATTTTGGAAAGTTGGACGTATTTCATAAGAGCTTGTAATCTATGTTCAAGATATACTTACTGAATATAAAATATTTTGAAACTTGCTGAACTATTCAAAGGCAAGTGTTATAGTTGTGTTTTTCTTAAGACGTAAATAATAATTAATTAAAGCGGAATCACAGTATACTGTTAATTTATGTTAATTAAATGGAACTATTTACCAGATGGTCAAATTAACTTGCTAGGGTTAAATAAGATATCTCACTCTTGATATTGAAACTCCTTTATTCTGCATAATCATATGCCTTTGTCTTGTACGACGTTTCCATAGTTCAGTCTGAACTGTTGTGTTTATATTTAGATATTGCTTAGTGTAAGATACTCACCATCCATATATAAGGTAGTCTTTCTACTAAAAGAGAGTAAATAAATGTAAATTTTTGAAGGCTGAATATTACAGTTTAGAGAGGTAGTGTCAAGATCAGAAATATTTTCACTCGATTGTAATTTCAATAACCGGTTTAGAATAGTAGTTCACAGATAGTGACTAAGCAACAAAATGAGACCACCCGTAGTCGAAACCCGCACCATCCCTTTTGAGTCTCCCATATTTCTTGAATGCTTTTAGTGCCTTCTGCTCCTTCGAACCATTAAAAGTTTCTGAATGATAGTGATGAAGATTATCGTTATCATATTTAAAAGAACATGCGACATTTTTGTCAAAAGGCCAGGAAATATTATCATCAAAGAAACCTGATTTTAAAGAAAAGAAAAGAGATATGTGACCTGAGGATCCCGTATCGCGTCCACTAAAATATATTTTGACACTAAAACAAATACCTGAAGGAGAACTATAGAAATCTGGACTCTCTATATATTCTCCATTTTTAGCATCAGGGTCTGCGTATTCAATTATCCACAGTGTCATTTTTTTAGGATTTGTTTTAATCTGAGACAGTAAACATTTCTGAGTTTGTAACTGCAGCGATTCTGTTTTAGCTTGTCTCAGGAAGATCTTGCTTTACATTTGTTCCAATTTCTTTGTCAAATTTTCCATTGTTTTTTCAGTGGTTGTTTTTATATTTTTTTATCTAGATTGGGTATGTAAATAAAAGAAAGTAAGAAAAAGGAAGAAAGGAAAACAATATGTAAGGTATGTGGAATAGAATAAACAAAAATATAGGTGAAAGAGGGAAAAAAGCAAAGAAATATAAAATAATAAGAATAAGACGGAGAAGGGCAGTGGGAAAGACAGTGAAGAAACTAATGTTAATATAGATATAATCACAATTAAATGGGTTAATAGGTTCCTGCATCACTGCCCAGTTGCGTGAAACAACTGAATCTAGTAGGTTAACATAACAATATTACTTACATTTTTTTAAGTAGATGGTGTACTGATACATTTGCAGGTAAGTCGGAATGGTGGGTATAATAAAAACAAGCACCGGATCGACCTTCAATTATCGGTAATATTAAATTTCCATAATTTTCTAAAATTAATCGTACGTTTATATATGAATATGTGGATTTACATATAAAGATTGGCGTATCGCCTATGCGTAATAACATTTATATTGGAGAATAAACGACTCAGCTGATTACATAAAAAAGTTATATGTTTTGGGTCTGACATGTGCTTTTTTTGGTCTGATCTTTGAAAACTTTCAGCACAATCTATCAAAGGGTACTTGAGAATAGTGTTAGCACACTTATCCGCGCAATAGCTGTTAAGAAGACGGCGAATTCTGGTCTGACCACATTTGCAAAGCACTTGGGTCTCCGTACATGTTTGTTTTATGTATTAGCCTTGTTCCGATACTAAGGGAAATAAGAATAAGAAAAAGAATATTAGAAACAAAGAGAGAAAATGACGTATTTTGTAATCAAGTATTGTTTGTTAATACTGTAGATATTAACCAGTATAATAACAAAATAAGATAATTTGATCTGTTGATCATGTCGCGCTGCAAAGTTGTATTAACATAAAAGATGCATATATATTGTGTGTGGGTTTACAATGCAATTTCATTATTAAAGGGTGCTGCTTGATCGTAGCGTAACTCATTCCTGATACAACTTTGACATTGACAATAAAAGATAATAAGATTTCCAAAAGAATTCCATTCCAAGATATTGAATAAGTCAAAGAGAAGAAAATTCTCAAAAATGTAATATATCAAAACTGTGTATTTTTCTCCAAACGATTTTATATTACAGTATAAATTTAACTCGGGGTAGTCCAACATATATTTATATGTAGTTGTATTTTTAATTAACTGGATGGGATTATGACAATGCTCACATTCCACGAGGCGATGGGTACAGGGAGCCTCATGTAGTTCCATTTTTTGAAACTGTTCTGATATATTGCAACCCTCGTGTGCACATTCTTTAATACGATACCAACAATTTTTTTCATGTGACTCAATTAGTGCTACAGAAAAAACATCCTTACAGCCATCGTTTAATTACTTGCAATTCAGCTCTAGGTTTGTATAGAAATTTTAAAATAGACTGTTAGTTTGATTCAGTTGGTCGACCTGTAGGTTCTTTCGGTTGATGGGGCAGATAGACCTAGGGATTTGATGAATGAGTTTGAACAGGCTTAAGTGATGTTGGAACATGTGCAATTCGGTTATAATTTTGCCTTGATCATTTGCCTATATATATATGTATTAGAATATAACATATATTCTATTTATTTATTATCTGCTCTTAATCATATAGTAGAGATTACCTATCAAACCTATTTTTTAATACGTCAGATTGAGATTAATTCCTTTATATCATAATATATTGGTATTATGTTTATTCCGAATTCAGTCTCACTGCATGAGTTAAGATTAGAATAATATAAATTAGCTAGTGTTGTTGAGACAGGGCTTCTAGTTTGTTCTCTACCATAGTCTGCCAACTGGCAACCGTTATTATCAGGTTAATGGCTTGAAATAAAGACAGGTTATGATTATCTTATATTTTTATCATCTCTACAGGTGTATGAAATGTCTATTAAATTGCATCATAACACAGTGTGCCTTATGTATTTCAAGATAAAATGATTCCTTCTCTTGTACTTTAACCTGATATGGTTATATATATATAGGTATATTGCTATCTTGAATATATATATTTATGAGAATGAGGGTCATTGTTGACATAGCTATACTTGAATTTACCTTTCAGCAAGCCAATTCTTGATGCACCAAGAGCAGAACAAATGTGCACAAGGTGTGATTAGGGGATCTAGAAAAACTATTTTGCAGATGGGACAAATGCATAGGTTGATCAAAGCAGGCTAATTAACAAATCTTTTGGCATCATATTCAATCCGCAGTATCGGAGTTGGCTCTCTTTCATTTTCGGTTGCCATTTTCAGCTGAACCAGTTCAGGGTATTGTATTTAGGTATTTATGTTGTGTATATATACCGTCGTTTTAGGCGTCAGTCTCATTAAAGTGCATTCCTTAAATAGCTCTTTTTGTTTATCATCCTGCAATCATTGGTTATATGTTAAAAAAAATAAAATGAAATTAGTTAAGTCTTTCGCCTATATATACATTCATCATAGATACTGCTATAGCCTATATATTTCTGAGGTTTTTATTTTCATTTTGAGAAACTCAAATTTACCTATTGTGTATGTAGTCGGGAAAAATAGTTAGTCTAATCTCAATCTAATAAATAAAGATTATCTCATACTAGTGCTAAACGGCAATCAAGGGCCGTCTCAAATAATAGTAAAATACGCACTAAATGTCTGACTGGTGCTTTCCAATAGTATGTATATTTAGAACCATAAAACCACTAGCATAGCGAATGCTCTCTTACATTTATACAAGTAAAATAACCAAAACTTTTCACTGAGTATATTATAGTTTATGTTGTACTATACACTAGTATTCATTCTTGATTGACTCTGGCTTGATATCATCGTTAATATAATATCTGCTAATACCATGTTTCTAATGATAAAGTTATTTATAATAAAGTTATTAAAAAAATATCACTACTTCTTGACTTATTAATATGTAGAAATGTTAATACTAGATATAATGTGCTAGTGTACTATATAAATCATTGTTCTTGTTGTGCATGGCACTTGAGAATCATAGAAACCTTGCGAATCATGAGCTCACATGACACAAAAATTCCTTTTAAGTTAAGGACTCCTTATGCCAGTAAATATCCACTCAATTTTTTTTGGTTAAATATGGTTATGGGTTATTGAAGTATTTCACTTTTCACAAATCTTCCGTGGTTCCGTAAGTTGATTAAGATACTGATCAATTATTTTTTAATTACTGGTGACTGAAATAATAAAAGAAATAACTTTCATGACCACAGTGAAGCCTGTATGTACAACTCTGACGACTAGAAAACAAATCTGATTATGTATTACTCTCATTTTAATACATAAATAGTAGTCAATGAAATACCGCATATGATTACATTAATTGGGAAAGCTGGAAATTGGCTTGAAAAGTATTTCATGAATATAGTCATTATTTTTTAACAATCTAATTTTAAACTTGACACTAGTTTATTTATTTTCCATATAATTCAGATGTGCCAAATATAACTACATATACCACACGGGCAAAGTAACTATGGTTATAATTAACTAAATAATTGTTGCTAGGTCCTAAAGTATTACATATGTAAAATGCTACATTGGGCAAATATGAAAGGTCTTATCTGAACATATTTGGGACTCTCAATTCTGTAGTGACACTGAATAAAAGCTATACAGCTTTTATCCTAAGTTCTCTGATTCTAGTAGTTGGATGTCATCCAGATCATAAGTGAGATAATTACTATACAAGCTGAGATTGACGAGAGGTAGCACCTAAAATTATTATTGAAAAATGAGAGAGACCTATTTCCATCAATTATAAACCTAATTAATAGTCTTTAATATACTTATAAAACATTCTAAATACTAAGTATTAATATTTTGTAAAACGTTATAGTGTATATTGTTTCCAGTAGGCATAGTTGTTGCAGAGAGCCAACAGACTTAAGTAGTACAAGCCAATAAACATTTTTCGGATATCTCAATGTTGTCAGATAATGTCTAATATGGTTTGTACCGCTGCCACATTCTAAGACGATTAGCATGGCTTGAAACAGCTATCTATAAAATGTTATTCTTTACATTAACATCCTAGTTTATTTTTCCTTTCATTTTGAAAAAATAATATATTTACACAAGATAGCATTAGATCTCACCTTAAATTATTACATATATAGTGTTCTGTGAACAATCTCCAAAAAGTTACATTGAGGAGCTTTCTACCTTCTGCAGTACGCTAGTTGCATTTTGCCTTATGTTTGTTCAGATATGTTGAAGATAATTCCATACGCAACTTTGGAAAATTAATTATAGTTATAGTTATCTAATTAACTCATGCTGTGTTCTGAAACATTCTATATATAAAACACTATATTTAGAAAGTATAAGAAGGTTTTCTCTCTCTGAGACAGATTGGCGAGTTTTGATTCTGTAGTGGTATTGAGTAAAGGATATACAGTTTTTTATTAAGGTCTCCACTTGGGATAGTTTGCGGCCACTCTGCATATAGGTGAGATAATTACTACCCAGGCTAAAATCGGTAATAAATACTCTCCATCATGTATGCTACTATGTCAAACAGCTTCCCTACTGCCTGAAGGTAAACCAAACTCTAAGTCAGAAACACTGACAGTCGTTTTTTTTAAAAAAATTCACAGCAGGGCTGTAAGTAACCATCTTCTCCATTATAATGACTCTAAACAATACAAAGCCCGCAGATACGATCACAGCCCTCGTTACATAATGGCGATCATATACTTATGGAGGTTCTCAATTAGTGAGAATAAGGAATAAGCAGCTTGTTGAAGAAAAATAAGAAATTATTTGTAATATATAATCTGAGCTCAGAGAAACAAAATTCAATTCCGAATAAAAAAGAAAACATAAATTTTTCAACAAGTAATATACTTGTTAATTCAATTTCAACATTAAACAATTAACATATAGAAAATATTTGTATAAAAGATTTACGATCTTATTTCTCATTAAACCCTCTAGAAAATTTGGATATTTCCTTTAAATAATTTGATATGCTTTTTGTTGCTTAAATAATAGGAAGCAATATATGTTTGCTACCTGCTTGTGAATATTACTTGATATCATCCATTCTACACAATAGATATTTAAGTGCCGATTTAGCGTTTAGCGTATGTAGATATTATATCATCCATTGTGGCTGGCTGCTGCAATTACAGGTAGAAAATTCAATAAAGGAAAACAGCATTTTGTTTTAGTATAATTGCAGAAAAACAAGAGGAGAATCCTGTTACAGGCAGAACCCTTCTTCCACTTTCAAAACGTAGTGTACTCATTAACTAATTGGTGATCAATTTAAGAATTAATTAGTTTTACAAAAGTTATTATTGGCTCATCATTATGTAATTAATTAATTTAAACTTTAGCCATTTTCACTCGTGTTTTGTATGTAGTTATATTCAGCAATATATCGACTATTTTATAATCCGGTTACAATTAAGCAAATAAGGGTTCTCAACGGCATGATATTGTTGCAAATAAAGTATTTCCCATATGTGATTCAACATGAAACTTCTTTCAATGTCGTAAATTTACTCGTTTCTCAGTATTAATCATTAACCGTAGGACATACCCGTTATACATTGTGGTTAACTTGTCAATAAGCTTGCTTTCACCATACGTAAAGCTTTACGGGGGCATATGTGATTGTTTTGTATGCCAACCTTTTTTAGGGGGGGATATAGATCAAAAGCCAATTTTAATGATTCATTAGTGATTATTACCTGTGACCAATAATCTGAAGCGTTATTGCATTTTTCAATTAGCACTCAAAACTATTATCCAGTAGAAGTCATAATCAAAATATTTAAAATGTATCGGCTTTAATTTTGCGCAGGACCCAATTTTCTACTCGTTGAATTTTGACATATGCTAATTACATTTAAATTTTTTTTTTCAATTAACACATTACATATAAATATATATATATGTAGGATAAATATTGCTTCATTTGTAATGAAAATCATATCAATATATCTAGTTGTAATGAAGGGCTTTCGGACTACAGGATGCTACAAATATTAAAACTACTTAAAAATTACTTAAATTTCAATTATAGCATGCATTGCTATTGGCCTTTTATACTATTTAGTATTTAAATTGGACTATTTATAGGCTTATACAGAAATAGCTTAGATTATCCTTTTTAGGGAAATAAGATAGAACAAGAATTTCATGGTCTTTATTTAAGATTTATAGCATATATACAATATACAACCTATACATATCTAAATATACACTACAATACCAATAGTTGTTATTTCATACAACCATTTTAATGGCTATTATAGACGAGGAAACGCGCCAGGCCGCGGAAGCGTTGGCTGCAGGTTCGCTTAATTTTTAAATTCAATCTCGGTTTTTTTTTTAATTCCTAAATTAAAAGGTGTATGTACCTAAAACCTGACCAGCAGCCGCCTGGCTCAAAGAGACAAAATATGGATGTATATTTTCACTTTTAATGGATTATGATGACGAACAAATAATATCATATAGTGTTTTATATATTCAATGTGGTGTCTCGAATTTTAGGCAATACATTTTACTCCATCAATGCATATGCGAAAAATAGTTGCAACACCATGAAAAGATTCCCGTACACAAGATTTTGAGAGTAGATAATGAACTGTATACACAAGTGTACTTACACAGAAACAGAAATGTATGGAAATAAAATTATAAAATTTAATTTTCCTACTTACATCACCTCTAACAAAGTTAAAGAGGTAGACGAATAAAACACAGTACATAAACGTATACCTAAATACACTTCACAACGCCTAGGAAAGATCATCTCGTTATTGTTGCTTCCTAGTTATTAGCTCATTGTTAATGTTATTGTTGCAGGATCTTTGGACAACCAATCGTTCTCTGTGCGCTCTAGAAGAATTCAATGGGAAAGCTACGAAAAGTTAGTATTACATTCCTTGTTTTATTGTTATTCCTGTATATACACATATTTATACACATACATATATACACATATACACATATACATAATCACATACATGCATATCCTTACACCTACATATACATACAGGGCCGGGCTCATAACCAAGCATGAGGCAGAGATGATAATTCTGTATGATAGGAACTCTGGCAAACAGGGACAGCTACTAGCCGAGAAAGTAAGGGACAAGAGGAGGGAAGTGTAGTGTAGAGTGTAGGTTAGAGGTTATATAGGTTATATAGTTTATGTTCTATGTTCTATGTTATAGACTATAGATTATACAATATATTTTATATATTGTATAATCTAGCCATGTATCTACTTGCTTGTGTTTGTGTATGTGGGTGCAATTGTGCATGTTTATCTTGTATACTATAGTTATACACTGTTTACACTATTTACACTTTCTACACTATATATACATTATATGTACTATATACCTTATATATTCTAGATATTTTATATACCTTATAAACCTTTTATAACTTATATACCTTATATCCTTATATACCTTATATCGTTATATACCCTATATACTCTATATACCTTATATTCCCTATGTACCTTATATACCCTATATACCTTATATACCCTATGTACCTTATATACCTTATATACCCTATATACCTTATAT
>NAOQ01000027.1:176501-194859 GCA_002751075.1 Ichthyophonus hoferi
TTTTACTATGTTTTATACTATACTATACTATACTATACTATATTATACTATACTATACTATACTTTACTATATACTATACTATACTACCCTATTCTATAGCTGTAGTTATATTTACTTATCGACCTATCGGATCCTTAGAATAAAAACTGGAAGGATGATGATTTGGTGGAAGATTTAACATATCTGGTGGACCAATTAGTTGAACGCATACAGGATATGAGGTATGTATATAGTTATATATATATATATATATATGATATGTATTTTTTTTATTGTTATTATACTATGGCACATACTATACACTATACACTATACACTATGACACTTCATCGCTAATCCGTATTACAACCACCCTATATACTTTCCCTGTCCCTATCTACTTATTCCCTCATCTAGCTCTTATGACGAGTATGCAGCAGAGATCCAGTGTGGTTCTATTAAGTGGTCCGCAGTTCACCGCTCTGAAGGGTTCTGGAGAGAAAACGTGATGAGATTTAACGAGGATAACCATAAGATGCTAGGGTAGGTTTATATTTTATGTAGGATTAGTGATTGGCTATAGGATGCTAGGGTAGGTTTATATGTAGGCTTAATGATTGGCTATAAGATGCTGGGGTGTGTTTATATTTTATGTAGGCTTAGGGATTGGATATAGGATGCTGGAATAGGTTTACATTTTATGTAGGCCAAATGATTAGACTGGGGATATGGAATGGAGAATGAGGGTATATTTATTTGCACATTTGTCTATATATGGACATGTTTATGTCCTGCGCTGCTCGTGATTGGGCCATGGTCTATGTATTATTGTTTCCTTCTCTGATAGGTGCTTAATCACGACCCTTCTTACTGTGTCTACAGGCAGCTTATCCACTATCTAGAGGAGAGCTGTGACCCATTGGTCCTTGCTGTGTGTGCTCATGACGTAGGCGAGTACGTGAGTCATTACCACCGCGGAAGAAGGTAAGCCCTGACGTCACTACGGGTTGGTTGCTAGGGGGGTATATGACAGCATTGTCTATTGGGTAGTTATTTAATAAAAAAAATAATGGACTAGGGCAGGCGCCCAATCATGTAGGCCCATAATAATAATTAGAATTAAAAGCATCGTATAAATAGTTACCAATCACCCACTTGTACAATTTTTTCCATGATTGCATAAGCCAATCAAATCATCAATGGCGTTCCCATCGCCCCATTATCCATACCTAAATAGAGACATACAAATGACTAACATGAGCACGTGCGGACAGCCACGTGGAGAAAATGGGTGGTAAGGAGGCAATCATTGGCTTACTGCAACACCCTGACAACGGTGTACGATATGAGGCCTTGGTTGCTATCCAGAAAATGATGGTCCAAAATTGGTAAGTCATTATGGTATGGTAGGGTAGTATAGTAGTATAGTAGTATAGTAGTATAATAGGCCATTATGATAGTAAGCTGGTATGGTAAGTTACTTTTGTTAGAAGGGTATAGTATTGGTATTTTATTATTATTATTATTGTTTGTTATCTCTGTTACCATATATCTTTCTTCTGTTATACACTTATTTAACCAGCCAATTACCGCAGGTATTTCCTTAACAAGCAAACACCAGAAAAGGCTTCAGCTTCCACCTCAGCTTAGTTCTGATTGGCCCTCCCATGTATATGAAATTGATTATGGTTGGCCTGTGTTATTTAACGGTATATGTTTTCCAATCGATAGTCTTTTGAGCTCTTATTAAAACATGGTGTGGTGGAAAGATATGATCATTTTATTGGTCGCTCTTCACATATATTTTATATTCTTTGCTTTATATTTATTTCTACTATTTGATTGGATAATTTCTACCAATGATCTTGACTGTGATATATGCATGCAGTGACTACCGATATAACGGTATATACACCCACATTTGATTGGTTCATTCGATATTCAGTACGTCATCTATTTGAATGTGTTAGGTTGATTGGCTAAGTATCATTAGGATGATACTAGGGATTTACTTGACAGGGGCATTTATTATATATTAAAGTTAAAGTTAAGTCTTCAATATGATAGAATGAGCTATTCTCAATTGCAAATCATTGGTTCAGTAAAATTATTCACGTGACCCATTTTGAAAGAGCGGATGATTAATAACACAGTGACTAGTCTGATTAGCTGTAAAGGCCGGTCATCATCACCAGGTTCGACCCACCAATCACAACGTTACGCTGTGCGATTAATACAGGTTGGAAAAGATAGGAAGACCTTATTGGGTAGTGTATTTTATAAAAGATACAATAGATGAGTTTTATTGCATTAGTACTACTTGTACATAAACATAAATGTAAATATAAATTATAACAGCCTCCGTCTATTGGTTTATACCTAACCGATAATATCAAAGAACCGCCAGAATTAAACCCACCACTAAAAACCGCATGCTATATTTTTTAAAAATACTAATGAGAGATCAACCCCTGTGGCATATGCCAATTGGAGCGTCTCTGATTGGTTGCAATAAAATCCCTGGGTGACCAACGTAAAATGAAGATCCAATTGGATGCCAGGCATGGCATGGAGTGAGCACATTCCTTACATAATCTCCATGAAAGAATTCATTGATAAATCACTCATACATTGCTTTTGACATTGTTATTCACTGAAATAATGCTACAGAGGAAAGATTATAACCGAAGCAGAGAATTGATTCGGTCCTAGACTCGATTCGATTCGATTCGTTGAAGACACTAATATTACAATATGATTGAAGGGGTTAACTGATTGTTTGGAATGATTCGGATATAGCAGGGGTGGGTGTTCATTGGGATACCTGTGCCCAGTTGATAGATATAGATGATGTTAGAGATATATTAGAAGATGATTAGTGGTTGGGTTATAATATCATGCATATCTATCACCACCTATATGCATATGCATATACTATATACTATATATAGCTAGGCCAATCAATACACACTGGACACTTTTCTAACAATGTATTATCGTCCTATCCTTCCTACCTGTACGTCCTGTGATTGGTGGACGGGAGTAGAGTGATAATTTGGAGGCCGCATGCCATTGGCTTGAAGATTTTCAGGCTTATTAGTACACACAGGGCATACCCAATCACCTGCCAGGAATATACACGTCAACGTTAAGACAGGACTCCACCAATAACTAGGCGCATGTTTTGTATTTTTATACATACCTTTATATGGTAATGCTGGGACACGTGTGCCCAAGTCTATCTACCAACACGATATCTTCAATAGCACAATATGGGTATAGACCAATGAGTGAGTTATTATATAAATTGGCCATCACTTCAGTGCCTTCAATCACGTACAAGAAATACATTTAGTTAGCCAATCGAAAGGTTAAATAAATTTAAAATCAGCTTACCTTCTGGAGCCTCCGATAATTTAGGCCGGAGACAGTATAGGTGGAAACCCCGATCGCATCTATCACAACATAGCATGTTGTCCTATAGGAATAGAGATTGATACATATTAGTATGTGATTAGAATGGCAATGATTGGTCTAAGGGGATCATAATTTCAGCAGACCCCTCATCAATCAACATCCTTGCCAAGCATCGGCATAAGATATTTCAACTTTTCATAGGTTCTAATATCAAAATTAAAAAATAAAAGACAAATACAATCAAATGCCAACTGAAAAGAAAATGAACGAACGAATAAGAAACAAGCATAGGTTTAAAATGAACAATCCTAGGTATTTATAAATAACGACAAATAATTAGTGTAAGATCCCAAAGTTAAAGCAATGGTTACATCATCAGCGCTGCTTCTGCACACGAGACATGGTTTGCAATCCAGGCACTGCCAATCATATGTCTTAACGGTTGCTATGAGCTCAGGGTTGTAAAATTGGAGACATGATGGATGGCCTATCAAAAGAGAGGAGAGTGATGATTGGTTAATGTATTATTTAAAGGAATGTATTATGACTGGGATAGTAGAGGGGGCAGGGGGCTAGACAGGATTAGTTAGCGCCATTTAGGGCTGCTGACAAGCACCCAATAGAACACTGACATTACTCATCAATCATTGGCTTATGAGGGTCCATATCCCAACCAATCAACCAAGCTGGCGTGCTACTATAAATTTTAACTGTCCAATCATTAGTAATTCACTGGGTTTCCTCCCTAGACCGCACACTTTCAATAATTCCCATAGCAAGGAATACATCAACTAAGATTAACTAGCATTAATTAGCATTCATTAACCATGATCCATATTAATTAATAAGTTAATTAACCCACCTACCTGCCCTATCACATGTCGAGCAGCTAATTAAAATTTCTGGGCTGCCATCGGCCATATATTTCTCTCCTTTACAGTCTTCAAAGCTACAAACCAATGAGGACATCGCACGATTGGTCGATTCACTTTTAGTACGGGTTCTTTGGATTGGCTTAGCTATAGGAACACTGTGGAAACAGATTGGATAGTAAGGGTATATAGTATATATTGTACAATAGGAGTAATGATAGTAACAGACATAGTGTAACCATAACAACCATAGCAACAGACATACTAACCTGAGAGTGGTGGGAACCAAGGTAGGTTTAGGCTTACGGAAGGGCTGAAGTGGAGCAGGGTGTAGCTCTTTACTGGCTGCCCTAGATCCCACCTTGAGTCTAGGGTCACAGTCGCTGTTGTTCTGATTGGGTAACAGAACTTATGAGGATGGAGGATGGCATACATACACATAAACCCCTACACCCTACTATCAGGCCTATACTGATTGGTCTAGCTGTGTTCTGTAAATGTAATAGCTGACTCTCATTACTATACGGCATTTCCATTGGTGCAGATACCCTCCATGAAGGATTGGTTGGTTCTACCTTTTGCTTTTTCCTCCCCGCCCTCTCATCCAGTCACATGCTGATATTTGGGCACATGCTGATAACATATAGTCAATGAGAACCCTTGGTAGTGGGCTGCAACACGTGGTTAAATATACACAGGAATAAAATAATATATAAATATATATAACAGCCTATCACAAAGCATAATTAATAATTAAATGTGTGTCAAGGTATAAATAAACATATCAACCCTTGTGGACCCTATGACGTATATCTGACGCATATAAACACTCATTTATGAGCATACACTAATTACCATATGAGGCCATGTGCGTGTATTGTGAGTGCTGAGCATGTGAACCTCTAGGAGTTCTGGTAGGCGGAATGTCATGTCACATTCTAAAAGGGAAGGAATTGAATTAGTTAAGCCTTATGGGATTACCATAATAGGAAGGGTGTCTGAACGAAACAGCCTGGCCAAGCCAATCACTTATTCCTAATAAAATGAAATGACGCATAAATCCACATGCTATGATTGAACTATTGCACAATGCCAGCCAATCTCAACACACAGACGTCAGAAGGTGGAATAAAAGGGAAGCTTTACCAGTGCACACGTTGTTAGGCAAAGGCAGCTTCTCATTGGATCTTTTATTCTCATTTTGATTCTGAGAGAACCAGGCGCAAACATATATTAGCCATAAAAGGTTAAAAAGAGAATGATATTATGGGTTGCTTACTTCGGCCATAACATAGCATCATATTTTTATTGGTTGGCAGGCATTATCCCATACTACGTAATAGCGTTAGTTAAACCCTATCTACCATATATAATAATCATATATATATATAAACTGTACATTGGCTCATACCATCCTCCGGACCACAAAATAAAATATTAACCAATGAGCAGAGCCTACGTACTTAGCGGCATACAAAAAAAAATATGTCAATCTAAACAGTAGCAAAACCGCCTATTCACAAACACTTATTCTGTTTATTAATCGTTCTTTGACCAATCCTACACGCTCACCGTGACACGATCACCAATCCGATACTTCTCCAGATCATTCAGCCCTTGTTGTTGCCCTCCCCCTAGACCCCCCTTACGTAAGAAACACCACACCTATGTGATTGGCTCTTCTTACAGTTCAACTCATAGTGATTGGCGGATTAAAAATATAATCACATAAGAGATTTTGTAACATAGAGAATACCTGTATTCCAGAGACCAATAAAAAGGGGCCCAGGCGCAAATCTCCGTCTAAATTTGGAAATATAAGTATGATTGGATATAGCTCTATATAGGTATTTATACGTCAGAATAAAGGCATTGATATATGATTGGGCGTGGTTATATAGACCTACCAGGTTGCGGGCCAGCCAATGGTACGTTCAATGACGTCATGGCGGGCAATCTCTCCATTCTCTGTAAGGTCAATGATTGGCTCAGAGATATATAAATAGTAGGAGTGATTGGGAGATATATATAGAAAAAATAGAAGAATTAAAAGCCAAATGTACATAGAGCGAGAGAGAGAGAATGACGTAGGTAGACCAATAGGGTAGCTCGAAAGGGCCTACCTGCCCCATGCCTGGTCGTCTTAGTGCACGCGGGTCCTGCCTCTCCCTCCCATCATCTCGATTGTCATTGGTCGTCCCCATCATAGCCAATCGTGATCGTTGCATCGCTATAGCATTGCCATCTTCGTCCAATGTCTGGGCGTTATTCAACCCTCCGGTTGACCGTGATAGGTTCCCTCTCCCCCCCACGATATTCTGTTGCCATGTAGGCACTGGAGTGACGGGCAGCTGACCGATATTCATGGCTGATTGGCTTGCCCTTGGTCCGTAATGGACTGACGATTCGGGTCGAATCAGAGGAGCGGGAGCAGTAATTACGGGTGATACTGGGGGGCTAAATCTAAGCCTGGGATTGGATTGGATAAAAAAAGGGTACGAGCCAATGGTTAGATGATGATTGATAAAAAGAGATAAAATGATTGACTCTAATATTAACCACTAAATTGTTGCTGTTATAATTTGCAAATTCTTTAAAATAAAAATAGAGGTTGTTGTGAGATTGGATTTATCCCATAAAAAAGTAAAACTATTAAGTAATTAATTACATGACCTATTATTACCCAGAGGTAAACTTAATACTACTTTGTGATTGGCACTTTGCGATTGGTCAGAAATCAGGTACAGTAAATGCAATATTAAAACTATAGCAGATGGTTATTAATAGGTCGACGGACAATATTAAACAGATTAATAGCCAATACCTACTATGCTCATCCTAGCAACACGTCCAATAAGAATAGAGATTATATATTTAATTTTATAAAGGGTAGGGGAAAGGACATGAAAGAGGAGACACGAATGATTCTGATTGGCTAGGAAAGGCTAGAATAGCAGAATGATTTTTGCCAATATATTTTGAATGTTAAAGTTATTCACCTATCTTGGTCAGCTACTGGTCTTAAACAATCCACCTCATTGGGAAAGCCAGATGCAATAAAAGGAATGGCGGCTTTCTGTTCGTCCTTAGCCCTGAAATAGGCTTTGAGAGCAAGCTCGCTTGTGATTTGATGATCGCGGGTAGGGTCACGTGTCTTACTGCAGAGTAGGAAATGACAGGGAAAGAGCAGGATATGAAAACATCATTCAGGTCCCGGTAAAATCACGCATTACACTTTGATTGGTCTACAGCTATCTACCCTATACTTACATCACAAATTTATATTAGAGAATATACTTGTAAGCCCTCTCTCGCTTAGTAAGGATTTGTTTAAGTGTTAGTATAATTAGTATTATTATTATTACTATTATTATTATTAGTATTATTATTAGTATTATTATTATTATTAATATTATTATTATTATTATTATTATTATTACTATTATTATCATTATTACTATTAATCCGTTTATAAATACGTGAGACAGTAAAATAAATGGTTACCAATCATTCCTCGACTTATATCCATTTTAACGAACATAATCCCCATGATCCCCAGCCACTCACCTACGACCATGCTGTAATAAGCGAATCACATGGGGAGGACGAGGATTCCTAGAGGGACGATGTGATTGGAAGTGGGGTGGACAATGTGCAGGCAGCAGCGTATCAGTCATGTTGCTCATATCACGTTTAGGCCTCTTGATTGCCAATTGGTACATATAACCAGGTCTACCACGTTTGCGGCAACCACCATCCGTGTTGTTGCACTGATAAAATATAAAATATATATTCAGGAGAGAGAAGGAAAGGGAGAGAGAGAGACGGAGGGAAATATTAGTACACGTGGTAGGACAGGTATGATCCTATTGGCGGATAGGATAGGAGTGAAGGCAAGCATTGGTTGATATACTTCTTTATTTTCTCCTTAGTCGATAATGGTTGGCCCATCACTACCTACTCATTGATAGATCTATCAATCCTAATACCCAATATAGGCCTCAAGGTTATAACCCATAGGTACATTCATACAAACATTGAGCCATTGCAATGGGTAACAAGAAATGTAAAAGATCTATTATCAGCTCTAAGCCAACCAGATGAGTGTTAAGATACACGTGCACATACCTGAGTGACGTATGTACCACAGGGGTTCCCCATTGAAACATTCCAAAGTTCTGTAGACCAATAGTGCGAAGGTGTTAGTAGTATAAATAATATAAATGGTAAAGTAAAAGAGAAAACGAAAGACAAATCAGCACTCCAAGTAAACAGATTGGTTGCTATGGTAGCGCAGATGCAAAACCAAGAGAAAAAAAAACGTGTATGTAAATTAAGCCAATGAAGTGGCTGAGTATACCTGATAAGATAAAGGAATATGGCACCAACTATGTGCAGACATGATTGGTTGTGATTACACCACAGATAATCCAATCATTGCCCACCACTGCATTCCTGACCCATGACCCATGACCCATGCTCGGTTCCTACACGTACCACTATCAATATTATAATACGGATCACGGCATTTCCTCTGGGCCAATAGTTCAGAGTTAAAACGTGACACACTTTCTTCAGCCTTCACTTCAGTCATGGTGCGATAAAATTTGGGGTCCGGAATAGCCTTATTTAGCATGGTCTCTGCTGGCTGTATGATGATTGGCTGGTTAGTATTATGATATGATTATGATGTAAATGCGTAGGGTAGGGGAGGGGCGCCAATGTCAAACTACCAATATGCACCGGCTTATAAATTTAAATATATACAGGTAGCCAATAAATACTCGAATACATTTGCATCACTCTTCTTAATGATTTTGATTGGAGATTAATATGAATAGCAGCTTTAAAATTAAAATTCTGCAATTAGTAAAAGTATTTTATTATCATAGCATGGCCCAAAAAGGAAATTTTCATGACCTTTTAACCAATCCGCCTTAGCCAAACCAACGTATTTAATCTATATATAAAAATCTACGTCATTGGAAATTACTTAATTAAACACGAGATGCGATACATAAGCCTCATTGAATGAGACACTTATAACCAATCAGATGCAGATAAAGACAAGGTGGTGAAAGTTAAGCCAATGAAAGGAAAGATGGTGTTAGTCCAGAGCCAATCATAGGTTTACCATTGGTGGCAACAGGGTATCCAAGGGAGGGAATGATAGGTGCATAGTGCACTTTGTAAAGTTAATCGCTTCAACAAGCCCGCCCATTGTTCCCAGTCGACCAATACAATCATCCATTTCCCGCATTTCTTCTTTAACCTCGCGACCTAGGTATGCCACCATGTGAGATGGTTGGTTATGTATGTATGTATATATATGTTGTATATGGTGACCATGTAGGGTAGGCTTAGCTAGCAGTAGGGCATGCTACATACATACACATATACATACATACATACAGACATATATATAACTACATACAAACATATACATATGTATATACTATCTTACATACACCTACCCTTTTCGGACGCTACTATTGAAGTAGCAATATTTGATTGGTCATTCCTACCTCCAATCACTACCTCAGTGACCCCACCATATTTGCCATCCACCAATGGGGAATCCTTTGTGTTATCCTTGCCTGTAAGACCAACAGATTCATAATCCTTTTTTATTGGTGCCGACACAGGTTCTATTGCAACGGCTGATGGAGTAGGAACAACGTTGTTTATCAATTGGGTTTGATTGGCTAAATGGACTTGTTGCCGACGAGTCAGGGTTCTATCGGTGATCTTATTGGTAGGCAGGGTAGTAGGTGGCTTCTTAAACAGCGTTAAATTACTGGCTGATGCCTAAGAAAAGTTGTTAAGACAAGTGATATTCCACCAGTTAACACTCATAAAAAACAGGCCAACCATGAGTAAGAAGATAGCTCATTTATAAAATAAATACATAAACACTATATAATTGGCCAACAGTCACAGCTTCACCACTCCTTTATCTATATGTAAAGCTAAATATAGACCAGGTGAACCCAATAGGTAAGCAGCAATTATATATAAAAAAGCATGCAAGTATATTCTAGCCCACCTACCTCCGGTGGAACCTCTGGCATTTCGTGATCTTCAACAATTTCTTCCTCCATTGGCTCAACTGTATCTATTCTCTCACTATCCTCCTCCGTTTCCATTGAATCAACAGCCCTCATTTCTTCGGCCTGGTTGCTATGCAATGATTCTATTTGTCCAATCATAGAATGGCAGGGTTGAGTGGTTGGGTTGCTTAAAATCTCTGGGGCATTCAAAATCTCCTTTCCATCTTGATCGCTAGCAACACCCAATGATTGAGGGCCATTAAAATCCTTTTCATCTCTTTGTGTGGAAGTAGCACCAACCAGGCTGTCAACCAATGGCATCATCTCTACCTCATCATTATTGGTGGTAATTATAGGTGTGTCTAGACTTTTGATAGAACCTATAACAGGGGCTGTTTCTACAATCATTGGCTCTTCCATGCGATCTGAGTTCTCCTTGGCAACAATCTCGTTTTCCTCAGCAACCATGGTCGACGTTATCTCGGAAGCACCAATCAACACCAGGGGCAAGGAGCTTGGTGCATTAATTGGCTTATCCACAGACTCTTCAGTCATAGCAGGCAATAGAACAGGTGAAATGTGATTTTCATTGGCACTCAGCTCGGAGCTCACTTTGATTGGAGCGGGAGATATTATGTCGGATGATTCTTGGCAAATCAACGGGTCAAGAGAACCTGGCGAGGTCTCAAGCGACTTTTGATCATGCCCAATAGGCTGAAGGGGTTCTTGATCACTCACCCCATTGGTTGTTTCCACAGTATCCATTTCATCTGCATGTGGTGGGTCAGGTGACGTACCACATGATGTGTCACGTGATATATCACTTGATGTGTCATGATTGATCGGGGTGCCATCTTCTTGTTGTACTTCAATGGTCGCTGCGAGGGGTGCTTCTTTCTCATTGGTCATACTAACCTCTTCCTCTTCCATACCTGGCGTGTCCTCTTGTACTGGTACTGGCTGTAAATCATGATCTGTACGCACACTCATCGGTTCCTTCTCCTGGCCAATTACTAGTTTGTCTGGACTAATATGTCCAATCGTATTGGACAAACCTGGTGGTGAAGAGGCTGTTGATTGCTCAAAATTCTCAGCCAATCCCTCAGTAGCATTAATAATAGTCGCTGACTTCATTGGTTCCCCAAGTCCCACTTCATTTAATCCATCCTCATTTTGCTCACCAATTTTTGTTGTAATTGGTGGAGGCAGCGATTGTAAATCCTGATCAATAACCTCCACGACTTCATCATGGCCTACGGTTGGCAGTTCAACGTCATTAGATAATGCCATAGTAACTTCCAAATCAGGTAAGTCTTTCTGTAATTCTATTGGTGATTGGGATATTATATGCCGCTGTCTCATCATGGTCAGTACCTCATCCTCCTCTCCCGGGTAAGGGGAGCATGAGGGAGTCTCGGCTACAATCCTTTTCTCAATTTCTATTGGTGGTGGGGTCACCGAGGTGAAGGACTCCTTGGCAACAACATTTAACTGTTGGCATGTCTCTGGTGATGATTGGATATTAGTAGAAGTGATCGGATCTATGGGAGGCCCAGTCAAGGTCTGCACAGATTGTTGTGTTTCCATAGCAACAGGGAGATTAGAATCATGAGATGGTTGCACGGAGAAGTGCGAGTCTGTAGAAGATTCCTTCTCACCCAGTATTTTAATGGGGGATTGTGATTGGCCCTGTTTCTGATCTAGTGGTAGTAGTTCGTGTTTTATAGATAGATCCTCTTCTATTTCATTGAATGTAGGCAATAGACTAAGGGTGCTATCTAACTTATCATCGACTTGACCACCATTTAAGCCAATCATATCTGGCGATGGCTGCACGGTGACCTCGCCTCCAATAACCTGAAAGGATTCCCCTTCGGATAAAATAGGCACTGGTACACCTTCATGGTCCTTTGCCTCATTGGCTGTTTCACCTTCCATTTTAAGGTAAATAAAATACCTGTGATGTCAACTTACTTCAGTTAACATGGCGAGATATGATAGGCAATTAGATAAAAACACTCTAAAGATAAAGAGAGAGAAAGAGCACAAAGAGTATAAAAATACAATACATAAAGGTAGACACACAGGTATTAAAGTTATGGTTGAGTATGCATGTTAGTATGTAAGAGAATAAGAATATACAATATTATGTAGGTAGATACAGTAGTATCTACAGATACATGCTACTACAAGCCATACAAACACCAAGTATTTTATTCCTTTCTACTCACCAACTGGCCCTTTTCTATTATATTTTTTTCGTAATAATATTGTAACTATAAAATTGCTAATAAAAGTACAAGTTTCGTGATTGAGTGCTCTGCTATGCAGTGAAATTATATTTTATAAGGATTATAATATATTTGATAACATTCAAAATTCTCTACTTTTTTTAGGTGCAAGTAAATATAAGTATATGTGTGCTTGCAAGGGTTTGTACTAATGTTGATTTGCCATGGAGTTATCGAAGTATAAATACATTATATACAGGTATGATTGTTTGAAGGAAAACAATAACAAACTGCAAATAAAATTGCAGCAGTGATAACTAGAAAAGATAGCAGAGAAAACAAGAGTAGTAAATAGAGTAAATGTCGTATATATACTCACTTGTACGTTGTAGGTAAGAGTTTATATATAGTAGGCTGGTTTAGAGTATAGTGTGTAAAATTAATTTATAAAATAAAACGTCATGGTGAAACGTATATAACCTTTAATCAATAAATAAAGATAAATGTATGAACAGGTACTAAATAATAAAAACAATTACATACAGATATACATGTAAGTATTTTTATTTAGTGTTGTTATTATTATTATCTTTCTAACAACTGCACCGTTAATCTATAAATACTCATGGATCAATAAAATAAATTGCTGATCCGATTGGCGTATGTGGAATTACCCCTTACGTAAGTTGCTATAAATACATATAGAATTACATTAATATAGATTATTGAGTGGTGCGCGTTGTATCATCAAAAATCAAAAATACAAAGAAAATATATATATATTTTATGAATATTTACATACAAAAAAATCAAAAAATTTAAATTTAAATATACTATGATAATATTTATTGACAGTATAAATGAACTATTCCATTATATTTACATATACAAATACAACCAGTATAAATCAGGCCCCAAACGTTTCAAACATCTGAACAACGTGCACAATCTTACAACATCATGCATAGTCATAATATAGCAGGATATATCACAGATTGACCGCACATGTATTTTTAACATATCGCACATGTACATCGGATGCGAGCCAGGTTAATCTACAACTGTACTATAGTATAGTATAATATAATATAATATATTATAATATAGCATATTATATTCTTCTGTAGATTATATTATATTATCCTTAGGTAAAGGCAATATGGTTCGCAAGAAAATTGACAACCGTATTAGGACCCTGGTAGAGAATGGTGTCAAACAACACCACCGTACATTCTTTGTTCTGGTGGGAGATAGAGGCAGAGACCAGGTATGTAGGTAGTCATTCTAGGGAACATGTTGTTAGAGAATATTTTTTCTATTATATGTGTGTTATTCACGCGCTTTTCTCTTAACACAGATATATGTCTGAGGCTTTATTATCAGTTTCTTTCATGTTATTCCATAACTGTAAACACAGCCTCTCTTCCTCTCTTCATTTTCTCTCTAGTTATGTTTCGACCCTATTACTTCATAATACCTTATCTTAATCTCCATAGTTTCTTCCTATTTAGCTGTTCCTACCACGCCATTATCCTCTTTTAAATAAATTTATTACGACATATTTACACGGTTATAAAGTTAAATAAAACCCTGTAAGATATATACAGAATATAACAAAATAAATAAGAGTATAGCAATACCAAAGTTGTATAATACTTCCCCCCTTCTCCTTACAGGTTGTTAACCTTCACTACATGCTCTCTAAGGCAGTAGTCAAGGCCCGTCCCAGTGTACTTTGGTGTTACAAAAAGGAGCTTGGATTCAGCAGGTATGATACAAAATAACATTTATCTATCCACTCAATCGTCTTTATCTGACTTTATATAGGATAACGTGGTGGTAAAGTTCTGTTTATAATATAAAACTTGTGCCTGATTGGGCGACCGGGATATCTTTTATCAATTCATTCTAAAT
The DNA here is from genome assembly GCA_002751075.1 of Ichthyophonus hoferi. Taxonomy (NCBI): domain Eukaryota; class Ichthyosporea; order Ichthyophonida; family Ichthyophonidae; genus Ichthyophonus; species Ichthyophonus hoferi. The sequence goes on from NAOQ01000027.1 coordinate 190,966, forward strand.
ATACTTTAATATATACATCTTTTATTTCTATCATTGTCAATATATCACATATGGTCATATATGTACTTGTAAACGTAGATGCTTACATTATGTTTAGCATTCTACGACATACTGCTATTCTTCTTTCTCTCCCTTTCCGTCCTCACTCCAGCCCATCACTACAGTAACCGTAAGAAGCGCATGCGTCAAATCAAAACCAAGATGGCGCGAGGATTAATGGATCCAGATCAGGAAGACCCCTTTGAGTTGTTTGTTTCCTCCACTAATATCCGTTATACATACTATGCTGATTCCCACAAGATCCTAGGTAACACCTATGGTATGCTCGTACTTCAGGTATGGTGTTTTGATTGGATATGACTTTGCTTGCCCTCCTGCTGTAGCTTATCATTGGTTATAAGATGCATCAACTTACCTTTTATTGTGTTTTGATTGGATTATGTATTGGTTAAACCACCTGTTGTCTATGATTGGATCTACGAGCGACGTACTTGCTCTCTCTTGTTTTTGATTGGACTTAACATAAATCCACTCACCTGCTATTTATTTTCAATTGGTTCTAGCCACATTTACTAACCAATAATTACCAGGATTTCCTAAATGCCCTTTCTATATGACTAGATTGTTTAACAGTTTATTTTTCATGATAACCTATTATATGGTTATATATCATTTATAAAAAATCTCGTTGACCAATTAAATTCAATCAGACCTTATAATAAATTTCTAAAAACCAACCCCTAGCCTCCCTTCTCATCTAATAATTGATTTTAAATTAGATTAACATTAATCTATATTATATAATAACTATGACAACTAACCAATGACCTACTACGGTAGGACTTCGAAGCTGTGACTCCTAACCTATTAGCGCGCACCATTGAGACTGTGGAAGGAGGAGGAATTGTAGTGTTGTTGTTGAGAACCATGAAATCCTTGCGCCAATTGTACACCATGTCAATGGTAGGAGACCCATATATAGACTATATTACTATACTATTATACTACTTTATTGGTTGCTATGACACTCTTATAGGGTAATACGAGTCTGTAGAGGTAATATCAGGAAAGCGTATGAGTAGATAGTAGATAGGTATTGGTTAACTGACACTGACATTAAACCAATAGGATGTCCACAATCGGTTCCGTACTGAGGCCCACCAAGATGTAGTTGGGCGATTTAACGAGAGATTTATCCTTTCATTGGGTGCTTGTAAAAACTGTCTCGTGCTTGATGATGAGCTGTCTGTGTTGCCTCTTTCTGCGCACGGTCTGAACATACAACCTTTACCTGCTGTTAGCGAGGTAAGCAGAGAGAGAGGGAGAGGAAATCTTGTAAAAGAATGTTACCAGACTAATAGACCGGTCTGGTTATATAACGTATGCATATACGTACACATACGTACATATACTTATACTAACACATACTGTGCATGATAGGACGTAGATACTCCTGAAAAAAGAGAGTTGAGGGACCTGCAAGTAAGTTTGAAGGAGACCCAACCAGTAGGAACTCTAGTTGAACAAGCTAAAACATTGGATCAGGTTTGTACCTACATTCCGCTATACATATCTACATATATGTATATATATGTGTGTGTATGTATGACTTGCTATTGTTGCATGTATGTATATATATGTATGTATGTATACACACATCCAATTATAACTTATGACTATACTCACACATAAACCTACCTATCTACCTACCTAGGCTAAAGCGCTACTGACCTTTGTAGAGGCTATTAGCGACAAAACACTGCGCAGTACTGTGACTCTCACGGCTGCTCGTGGAAGAGGTAAATCTGCTGCCCTCGGTCTGGCAATTAGCGCTGCAGTCGCCTATGGGTAGGTTAATTAAATTAATTAATTAATTATGTACATTCTATTGGTTGGTATTAATTAACTGCATATCATCAGTTTGAGTGACGAGGATGTATATACACGTGCTTCTGTTCTTTCAATTTCCTTCATACGTAAAGGTTACCTTTTGGTTCCTATATTATTATATATATATGTACATACATCCATCCACATTCACACCAAACGACACTTGGGGTTTATTGTTTTGTTTCCATTGGCTAATTATCACGCACATCTTCCTTATACAGCTATAGCAACATCTTTATTACGTCACCATCTCCGGAAAATTTAAAGACAACCTTCGAGTTTGTGTTTAAAGGATTTGATGCATTGGAGTATGAGGTATATTTTAATGTTGTCCAATAGTATCGCTTGTCCTTTTCCTAAATATGGGGTGCCATATGAATACCAGTCCACGTGTTTATTACCTACATTTGTTTTTATCTTTTTTTAAATTTACTTTTGTAACTATTCAGTAGAGTAATTTTTATTGAAATTAAGAATAATGATGGTTGCTATGCTGACGCAATGATCAACCAATAGGAACATCTCGATTATGATCTTGTGCAAAGTGCCAATCCTGCCTTCAACAACGCCATTGTGAGAGTTAATATTTTCCGTCAACATCGGCAGACTATTCAGGTATAGGTTATAGTATATTGTAATGTATTAGATTATATTGGGTGATTGGTTTTTCCCATGGTGCGCTAGAGGCCAATAAATGGCCTCGTATTCCTATCACCATCATATAGAATGCGATGAATATTGACATAGTCCAATAAAAAGACGTAATATACACCTGTCTTTTTTGTTGAAATCCTATTGGTGTATTAAAATATACGTTCAAAGCACCGCAATTCGTACTTATACTGCTTATATATGGTCTGATCTATGCCCAATCATTGCCTCCAGTGACACCCATTGACTCTTTTATCTCCCTTAGTACATCCAACCACAAGACGCCCATAAACTTGGTCAAGCTGAATTAGTGGTCATTGATGAAGCGGCTGCCATCCCTCTCCCATTGGTTCGCGCGTTAATGGGAAATTACCTTGTGTTTATGGCCAGGTGGGTAGAATTAACTTTTTAATTTTATTGCCGAACTGTGATTGGTGTTTTTTTCAAGTAGGGAATGAGTATTTGCATTTTTTTTTGTATTATGACAAGTATATATCTCTTATTTATTTATTGGATACATGTCTAGAGACTGTTTGTCTATTGGTCTGTTGAGCGGATATATATATATACCTACCAATGAATAGTTTGATCTACTTCTAGGCCAGCAATCACAATTCCATTTGATATAATGCAATGAACATATATATAGCCTCTTGTGTATGTACTCTCTCTCCTTATACCATATATAGTATTATGTACCTACGTGTTACCATACATACTCTCAAGCCTATCTACCTATCTATCTACCTACCTACTTAGTCTCACTCCTCCAATGTTGCAGTACAATCAATGGATACGAGGGCACGGGACGTTCGCTTTCTCTCAAGCTCATTAAACAATTAAGAACCCAGTCTGTCTCGTCTGCAGCCACCCAATCAGATGGAGCGACCGCACAGGCCACCACTGCCACCACTGGAGGTTAGTATTATGCACAAGATTCTGATTGGTCGTTTGTACTATATTTCATCAAGTTAGCTAACCTATATACCCATATTAGGTCGTATTCTGCGTGAAGTGCAGCTTGAGGAGCCAATCAGATACTCTGCTGGTGACCCAATTGAGCGTTGGCTTAATGATTTATTGTGCTTGGATGCCCAGGTCTCTGATAGGTAGGATAATTAATTAGAATAATTAAGAGTTATTATATGGGATTGGCTAAAAGACTGTGTTGTATTATATATGTTATGTTGTATGGTTGTTATGTTTTAATATTGACACTGTATACCTAGATATATACCTAGCTCTAGCAATATATATGTCTTTGTTACAGATGGAAGGAAAGAACAAAGGCTGGCATCTACCTACCTACTTACTTACTTACTTACTTACTTACTTACCTATCTACCTACCTAT
>NAOQ01000027.1:232170-256263 GCA_002751075.1 Ichthyophonus hoferi
TCAGTAATGGGATTATAAATTTGAATGAATGGCGTAATTGATGAGTAATATTATAGGACAAAGCAATTAGTCGTTAATTTGAGATACCCAATAAGAGTGTGTATGTATTCAGTGTGAGAATTATATGTGTAACAAGTGGAGTGATCATTGGGGCAATAATTAGATATATACATATACAGAGAGCCGGTAAAAACCCACCTTCTAAAGAAGTGAAAGCGCTCAGTGAAGAGAAGGAAGTCACGACGACCATGGTACATAAGTGAACGGGAACGGGATATATCTTTATCTTTAGTGTACCTATCAGGGAGAGGGAGAGGGAGAGGGAGAGGGAGAGGGAGGGGTAGGAGGGAAATATGAGTCATGATTGGCATGAGTAATAAGCAATATAGATTCATCATATATATGACGCACAGATGATGCGGTATGTACCACTCACGGGTCAAAGTATTTATCTGTGAATTAACCCCCTTATATGGCAATACCACCTCTACCTATATAATTAGGAATAGGTTTATAACCCTGGAAGAGAGAGAGATATATATAAACATACTCGCAAATATATGTTGCCGATAACTCTTCCTTTTTAAAGAAATTTCGTAGGCGCACATAGTTAAAGTATGACGACACGAAGATAGCTGTGTGTTTATGGAGAGAGTCTCGGAGGCCAGGAAGAATTTCTCTAATAAAATGATTGAAGCGACGATCTTCTAGCTCACTGTATGTATCTACATCTAGACGTAGGAAGACCTAAGGAAGGGGAGAAGAGAGAGAGGGAGAGAGATACATGATTGGTTAGAAAAGTCAGGCATAGCAACGGACAATCATAATGTATTCGTATTTACATCAACTAATTACCACTCTTCTGGTTTGCATTTCTTAAATACATTTATTAAAAATCGAAACACCCAATCATTAGAGGCAAATTATCTAGAGGGGGAGTAAAGGATTGTAAACCTTATTCATTCACAACATACGTCATTATGAACAATCAATACAATATTTAATATCTTTTAACCAGAGGGCTTATTGGCTAGCGACAGCTAGTAAGGGTAATATACCAGTGCCTAGTTACACTCACTAATACTACCCTATAATATAGTATAGATAGTACAGTATATATAGGATAGATAATATAAGATAGGTAATAACACGTACAAGTAACGCTATTCTATATACCACGAACCTGCTGTATTTGCTGTACTACATTACAAATGGACCCCTCATATGTTGTAGAGAATTTGACTTTTCCTGCATAGTTATGACAGTCACGAGTGAAGAGGGAGTTGACTTCAGGGGTAGGAATGTCACCAAACATGAGGTTTTGACGATAGTATTTGCCACTGTGAGGAGAGGGAGAGGAAGTGTGCATGGGTTAAGTATGTATATATTAATGTATATATGTATGGTCGTGTATAAATATTTGTACCGATCTAATAGTCGTCCAGTCATCTCAAAATCCAATCACAGATCTTGCCTTGGGGAATAAAAAACATGCGAACCACTTCGATATATATAAAGGAGTATTGAAATATATTCGTGTCAACCAAAAGATATATATATGGTATGGTAAGATATGATATAACAGTACATTGCTTATCATATATTTCATTTGAATGACTCATCCGCATGTCCATGCACACCAATCTCTTAAAAAATGACTTCCATTCGGTTAAACATCAAGTATTTAAATTTTAAATGTCATTTAAACTATATTTTCAAAGGAGTATGAGAGGGAGAGAAAAAAGATAATAATGATTGGATTATAGTCACTTACAGTAGATCGGAATACCAGGGTCTTAATCGCGAGATGTCAGTATCGTGTGATTGCATTGGCTGTAGATTAAGATGTTCATAGATATGCTAATGGGATAAATAAGTGTAAGCTGTACGAAAGATAGAACGAGAGAGAGAGAGGAGGCAGAGAAAGAGAGAGGTAGAGGAGGTAAGAGGGAGAGAGATAAAGGGAGAGGGATGAAGATAAAAAAAGAGAAAAACATACAGACATGTGCTCCCAGTTTTGCATTAAAAAGACATCGACTTGATCCAAGATAACCATTTCTATAGAGGAGAGAAAATCGTAGTCATACTTTTTATCCCTGAGCAAGAGAGGGGGAAGGGTTAACAGAGATAAAGGGACACATAGATTATACTACACACATCTACATCTACATTTACATCTACGTCATTACCAATGAAAATATTGGTAATGACGTCAGTGCACGATATGGATATATGCTATAGTGGTATCATAGCTCTATATTACGTAATACACTCACCCTTTGGTCCCCATTAGCATACGTAAACCCAAGGGTGACGCAACAATGACGTCAGACTTGTACATACTTGCGTACAGCTTGACCTCCTGTAATCATAAGTACTTGTTAGTGATTGGTCTAAATAACGCAATTGTGAAGTGTGTATGTTTTATTCATAGGAATTAATACTCTCTTGTATATAGTAATATTTAATTGGTGGGCATTGTAGATTAGATATAAAATTAAATGGTTACATAGATAGATAGAATGATCAGAGGTTAAATATTAGATTGATGTGTATGAATATACAGATTTTGGTCAAAAACGACCAATAAGAAGTTATGCAGTGTGTAAGTGGTGCAGCAGAAATTTAATAACCATATAAGGATATTTAAGATAGGTCTATTATAGGCTACTGACTGATAAAATAGAGAATAGCCAATCAGAGTAGCCTAGGAAAAGGCCACACTAAAAAGAAAGATGAACAGGGATGAAATAAATACAATTAATAAAATTTTGATGGGATTTGGTTCAATGAGTACACAAGGTTTAAATATAATGCTTACTTTACCTTACGAGTAAACGAGATGCCCATAGTAAAGCAATCATCTATGTTACCTTGAAACATTTCCTGAAAGTCCTCTAATGATTGGTTAAAGGTCAGTCAAAGCAGATGGGCATGGTTCAATCAGTAGGTACAGCATTAAAAAACTATATACGGGATAGATATCCTTATAAATTTTGTAAATATGTAAAGTGAAATCAATAATATGTTCATTTAATTACTTGTACATATATATAGGTATAGGTATGTGTATATGTTTCTGCTACTTATTACTTATACACATTCCCACTCGTACCTGGCCTGTGTGCATGATCGGGATCTTCCTCAGCACTAAGAACACCATATTGATCCTCAAAACGTTGTTTATGATGAACTAGTGTACGCTGAATGTATGAAAAGGAAGAGAGTGAAAGACAGAAAGAGAGAATAATAGAATAGAAATCATGTCATTAGTCATGCATACCACTGTATCCCTGGGTATATTAACTAATAATCATAAGCATTGACCAATAATAGATCATAAGTAGGTATACCGGAGGTGACCACTTCCCCCATAGATGCGAATCCACCATTGGATAACTCAATATCCTTGCATAGTATACTATCCTCTCCCATCCTTATTGGCCCATATCAAACGTTCTACAATAACGCGTGTTTAAAGTCCTGTATTTACCTTCAACTTAAATCTGAGTGGTCATATATCACATGAGCAACTAGGCAACCAATCACTAATTCTCCTTTATCCAACCTATAAATAACCACTTACCCCACTCGGTAGGTTGGCGGGTGCAGCGATAGCCAATAGAGTGCTAATAACTCTCTCTGCAGTATTTCTAAACGGTAGAAGAATGAGAACACGTGGGCGGGTGAAACCTTGGTCTTGTACGTCACTGTGGGAGGGAGAGGTGATTGGATAGGAGAAGATAAGGATTATGATGACTGGATAGATAAGAGTAAGAGATACAATGATTGGAAGCGGCACAGAAGGTCAGCCCTCCTTCCTAGAACTCTTAGTAGTGACCTTCAATATGATTGGGTTAACTCCCTCTCTCTCCTCCTCTCCTCATCACATATAACAACACTTGTATGATTGATTGTAAATAGGCATCAAAAATAATCCAATCCAATCGAAGCAAAGGAAGATGATGTGATCAAGAAGGGTTAGATTCCTAGACATCCCCATAAACAATAGCAACAATGCTTAGCAACCGAAATGACATACCACCAATCAGTGGGCACTGAGCATTAAGGGATGCAATCAACACCTACCCTATAACGTCTTTCCCTTCCGCATGAGCAGTTTTAATTTTCTCGGTGTTCTTCAGTACCCTGTTTCTAGTCCTAATAAGGGAATAGCAATGATTAGTATTACTGATATTATACTAATCACTAATAAAAGCCCTTTAATTTAATCGCATTAATCTCCTTTTCCTCCAATGTCCCTTCGGCATGCCACCACCTTCAAATCGTCCAGATGGGCGCACGTGTATAATAAGTATTATAATTATATTGACCAAATAGATGTTTCTTTTAAACGGGTCATATGCGAGTTATATATATGTATTTGTATTTGTATTTAAGCAAGTACTATGTATCAACTTTTATGATAATGTGATAACAAGATAAGAAGATCTATTGCCATTACATTATAAACCTACATACCACGCCATATATAGACATGCCACACCACCTACTTATACACGTGGTTCAAGGCATGCAGGCAATAGGCATCAATAATCTCCTGCGCATTTTTATGTGATCTCATTGGATATAGTATATCTCTATAACGGGCCATGTGGGTCATTATTTCTGATTGGATGGCCGTGAAGGTCTCTTCCTTCTCTGACGAATCATCCTCTTCGCGTCGTTTGCGTAGCTCACTCCATGAATGATGGAGACGGCTAGTAAACTGGGCATGGGTACTTTTAACGTCAGAGAAAAGAAGAGAAAAGAGAGAGCAAAGAAGTCATATGAAGGTATGTGTAGGTTGGGGGTGGTTGATTGTGATTGGTGGTTATAACCTTACCCTGAACCATCTCTGGCACACACATTACTCCCTTTGAGTACTATTATAATGATTGGCTGTCTATGCACCCAGACCACGTGTACATGTATAAGTGGAAACGATTCGTAAGATGAAAATTAAAGATTAGTTATAGTCCTCCAGGGAGTTGGACAAATTTCAATTAATATACATGTCCAATTATAGACCACACTATAAATGCCAGTACTCACCTTCAAGTCCTCCAGGGATGTAAATGGCTGATTGGCTGCACTCACGTGACTACATGCGACATGGTGACCTAGAGGGGTAGACTCACCCACTGTCCATTGATCCTTACGATCAATCTCAATCTATTCACCAATTAAAAATAAGATTATGATCCATTTTATTGGTCAGTGTTTAACTAGCCAATAACATCGGCCTAATGTGAAATCATAAAAGAATGAAAAACAGATGTTGAATTATGATCGCAGACTAGATTTCCTTAAAAATAAAAAGCTCCAATAGGAAGTGAATCTTGTAATGTCATAGTATATAAATAAGAAAGGAACCAATAAACACCCTGGGGGATGGTGTATGTATAAATAAGGGTTTTATAGCCAGTTAATCAGCCAATTACCTGCTCTCCCATAGTTTCACAGAAATGAACCTTGAATATATCCTCCCCTGCATTAAATTGGCCAAAAGACGAATTAGTGCTAAACCAATCACCATTCATTTTTTAGAATTGCGGTTTGATTGGGACACCACAATTATAATCATGCGTCACTAGTTAACAATAGAATTTACTAAATATTTGTTATGATTGGTAAACATGGCCCTGCTTTTAAGTTACAGGTTTCATTGGGTAGATTTAGTAGCATTGTGATTAGATTAAGAAGCATGATTGCGATGTAAGACAATTATATATTTGATTGGGTATGATGTCTGAATGGTAGTAATGATTGGTGGACATATCCATATACCAATCATATTGGATATACCATCCACCCACCTCCATTTGGTGCTTCGTCATCACTCTCATCCTCTTGCAGTTCATTGGCTGCCTTATTTGTTTTTGTCATTTTCACTAAATTAGTGGCATCCTTCTTGCCTTTTTTGGCCTGAAAAGTAAGGGAGAAATGGTTAATTAACATAGACAGCATCATTGCCTATTAATAGATGGCCAATTAGCCAGATGTTCCAATAAAATTAACCAATCTAATTTATTTTCCGGTAGTAATCTATTTTTACATTTGGTGTTGGACTGTAATTGCACGTAACCGCGATAATGATTATATTAAACCTTTACCTACATTTGGGAAGTATATGTACTTTAACCAATAAGGGGTCAGAATGAGTATAAGATGCCTCGAAATGGCACCATTTACATGAGTAATATATCATTCATGCACACGTACATACTTACAGGCATAATAATGGTGTAACATATATGTACTAATAATGTATCTATATACCATAAGCAGCTTCCATAGTCTCACCCTCCCCCAACTAATCCAGCAGTAACAATAATGACATGTCATAGTAGTAATACCACTAGGGCCCTTAATATCCTACCACAAATAGAGAATTACAAATGCTCTCTCTTCGTATTATCTATATATAACCAACTCATCCCCTCTCTTCTAGCTCTTTCTCATTATGTGACTCACACGCTCCCTCCGACCCACTACCCCCCTCTTTCCACTACCTTATTCCATAAACACTAATTAACTATATGAGTATAAATACAAGTAATGTACAATGAACACAATTCTTTACTTTGGCCTTGGCAGTTTCCACCACAATCTCTTCTTCGACTCCTAACTCTTCTATGTTATCCATGTCATCTCCTTCCATTCCCTCTCCCTCCTCTATTTCTTCCTCCTCCCCTTCCTCTTCCTCTTCTTCATCTCCATCTTCTTCCTCCTCCTCCTCTTCTTCCTCTCCCTCCTCCCCATCCTCCTCTCTCCTCCTTCTCTTCAATAACTCAGCAGCCTTTCCTTTTAGATTTAACGATCCTAACAATTTATTATAGGCACTCTCTTCCTCTTCCTCACTTTCATAATCCTCCCCCTCGTTTCCCTCTCCTTCTCCCTCTTCCTCCTCCCCCTCCACCTCTCCATCAGTAACCTCCTCATCGTCCTGGAAGTCCTTTAGGGGATGTTCCTCCCCAAAGTCAGTTAGATATTCCTTCTCCGTGCGAGTGAGTTTAGCCTTTGGCCCACTATGACCTTTCCCACCACCAATAGCGGGTCTCTTAGTCCCTCTTCCCATATTTTTACGTGCCATATTCCTTACTATTCCTATAATTTATTATAAGTCTCTAGCAGAAAGTATGGAGGTAATCGGAGAATAGCAGATTACCTGCCATATGACAATAATAAACATTAAATTATAGCACGTGCAATAAATCGATAGGTGAGCCTTGCCTTATATATACTTTGATTCTTAACTATTATTGGCTAAAATATAACAAGTCGTGAACCTCTATTGGTGAGCATGTGTTACAAACCCGCTAAACTCTTATATAGATAACCGGGGGGTTTAATAGAAATGTTTCAAATTTTGTAGAAAATAAAGTTTCATGGCTATTTCTAACTCAAATAAAATACAATAATGCGTTTTTTTTTATTTCTTATTTTTAATATTAATAAATCAATCATAATTTAGTATTAACTAGTAAATATATTTTAAAATAGCGATTTCATATAGAGTATTTGTGTACATTTCAAACTGTCAATATTAAAAATATGTTAGTAAAACCCAATAAAATCAAAAGATAAGCGTTTAGCCAATAGAAAGTCTATATGAGTATATGAAAAGTTTCCTCCTTGGATTTTTAATGGTTCATTTATTTTAAACCAATTCATTTTCATTTTAACATGATAAAAAACATGAAATAATACAGTGTTAAATTCACTATAATAATATTATTATGCATTATATATATACGTGTCATACCTTTCAGTTATTTTCTGCATCCCTCATAATCGTAATATTTTATTAAATTAATTCAGTTTATTTAATGTTTTAAAAATTTAAAAAATAGCGTACTAATTTTAAAGTTTTATGTTTATCAACACATACTTTTATTAATAAGTCTTCGTTCCATTCCCTACGAATAATCACAAGAGAAGGAAAATAATTTTACTAGCATTTAGTATCATATTCAAACAGTGATAATAACAACCATACACGCCTATAAGCCTAGCCACAAGCGTACATATGTTTTAAATCTATACTCATGTGTACATATACACCTGTGCAAATATCAACTATATCAACATGACCTATCGATGGTATTCCTGTTGTGAGTGTGGTTGCCTAGACTCCATCTTCGCCTTTTTCACTGGTCCAGACCAATATGATATATACGAACCCTTGCTCTTAGAGGATGAAAGAGAAGCAGTAACATACCTTCTCGACCATATTAAACGTGTGTATAACCCCGCTGTACTATTATCAATCCCACATCTATAATGCCTACTTTTGAACACAGTGCAGGCTAATTTAGGTATATTATAGCGCTAATATAGTTTTATTATAATACTAATATAGGTATAGTTTAGTAGTAATAGAGGTATATTATAACCATAATATAGGTAGATAGGTAGATTATAACACAAATATAGGTATCCTTAAAACTCTAATATAAGTATACTATAATACTAATATAGGTATATTATAACCCTAATATAGGTATACTATAAGCCTAATATAGCTTTATTATAATACTAGTATAAGTATATTATACCCCTAATAAAGGTAGATTATCACACTAACACTAATCTATGTATTTTTTTGGCTTATAATTTGGTGGAATGGAATATACGTTGTGCTTCACTATCATTTGCAATTTATAGTTTTAGACTTACCTGGTAGAATGGTAGGATTATATATATAGAAATATACACAGTTACTTATATATAATTACGAACATATCACTCTATTAGCGTTTGAGTATATATTATTATATACATATATTATAGAGGGATGTTATATATTAACATATCTAATCACCCAATTTATCTCTCTTTCTTTTTTCTTTTTAAATAGTTTTACTCTCTCATTAGTCTGCTATAATTATAGCTCTTTGTGATTTTATTGGTATTTACCCGGGTTTTAACCCGTATTATAATTGGTATCTAATGGGAAGAGACTAGAGAGGAGGTTACAGTGATCAAGCTAGATGAGGATTGGACAGATGTCCTGGCATCATAGGCGCCTGGTCCAGTCATTCACATGCTAGAATACATACAAGTCACTGTACAAACATACCAACGTACTACTATAGCAACATACCCGTATTAGGAAAATAGAGAATGATTATACATTAATATGTGAATTGCAAATATACAAGGGCAGCACCAAGTCTATACGTACCGTGAATGCTATTGGTGGAAGGATGACCTATTTAATAGCATAGTCGTTATTACTAAGTAATAGTAGTTAATTTATTATCATGATCCTTAATCATAGCAAATGTGAATTCATTTAATAATTAAATCATTTATATCAGCCCGTGACCTGCCGTTCTGCTGTTTTCCTTAATGATCTCACATAATAACCAACCAGTTACTTACTATTCTAAGTAATCTACAGTAATAACCAGCTATAATAATTAATGATTAACCTGCAATTATATAGATCCACATGCGGGGTTCTTTGAGGGCAAGTCGTTGAGGGCATTGAGAACCCTAAGTTATTCTGACAATATAGATCTACAAAGGTCAGCCTCGCTGACCTTTGCTGAGGTTACAGCCAATGGTAGGCCTGTATTTTATTTGTGAAATAGCAGATTAGCCAATGTGTTACTATGATCATGTTGTTGGATATTGTATATTTTTGTGTCTTTTCATTGGATAGCAGGATATGTGATAGGTCGCTATGGGATGACATGGTAAAAAAAAGACAGACTGTTTGTGTACCGTTGATACCTGTTTCTATAGTAAGCTAATTATATTGGAGGGTATAACTCGTGTAACACATTCCTTTTGGTCAAGGAAGGAAGAAGATATTATATATAAGGGAGGCATTGGTAGGTAGAGTACTGAATATAGGAAACTGAGCATTGTCAGACAATATTCAAACCAATGGGTACATCTATTAGTTTATATTGGTACATAGATGAATTGAGATAAGGTTGGTTTTGTTATATTTGTAGTGTAGTGTATATCTGTGGTCTGATTGGTGTATACGTACTCTTAGTATTTGGCCGTTTCTAATTGACATAATGATTGGTCTGGTTAATATTACTAATGAAGCTGATCCTAAGCGACTAATTAGTGGCATGATGTAGGAATGATAGGCAACCAATCAGAGGAAGAATGCTTATATGTGTATATGTGTGATTAATGATAGAAGCTGTGAAGGAATCTATTAATAGCCGCTAATGTATAACATGTATAATTCCTACACTACATAGGGTCAGTAATGATTAGTGAAGGTGCGTTGGAACCAATCATCGTCCTGGCTCATAGTTCTGATGTGGGCGTACAGAAGGCTGCCTCCGTTGCTATGGGCAACCTGGCCTTGAATGGTAAATGATTGGCTAAGGGAGGGGAGATAGGTTTTAATGACGTAAGAGGAGTATTATGACTGGCACCTCATCTGTCTCTTGGCATTCTATTGGGCAACCCCGGTTTTATCCTGTATAAGCCAATGAGGTCATGGAAAATATCTCTGCTCTTATGTGTGAGATCTACGTATATATATATATATATGTGGTGAGCATAGGCTATATTTGGATAGTTTATTCAAGGTCAGAAAGGCTTGGACTGTTTTAATTGGTTAGATGAAAGAAAAACATAGAGATTGATTGGTCTAGATTAGATTATGTTTATGTGGAGGTTTATATTATAGGTATCCATATTAGGATTAATTACTTATTGATTTTCCCGGGTAGACCAGGGCAAGAGGCTAATGGTGGAGATGGGTGGAATCACCGCATTGGTCCAGTTATTACACTCTACCAATCTGGAGGTCCAATGTAATGCGTGTGGCTGTATTACTAATCTCGCCACCAATGGTAAGCGAGATATGTATCTGCATTTGGATACCTGTCTATATGTTTATTGGTTCTTAAACTACTAAAAGAAACTGTATTCTATGTATGACTATTTCTTCCTGCTATTAACTACCCCTTGCCCTATATGGATGTCTATCTATACTCATTAATTATCTTTTCCCTTCTATCCAATCAGATGTTAATAAAGTTCGGATCTCCCAGGCTGGTGCACTCGATCCTCTTGTTCAATTGGCTGATAGTTACGATCTCAGAGTACAGCGGAATGCTACTGGTGCATTGCTAAATCTTACCCATATAGGTGTGTGTTTGGATGGATGTGATTGGAGGGTCAGGCAAGCGATATACCATTCCCATCCTTACTCATTTATTATCCAATCGTTTCCATTTAAATAATTATTTTTTGACAATGGAGGCATGATAAAATAATATATATATATATATATATATATATATAGGTATATGGTATGTGATAGGAGACTATACATAGCTGCTAAGTAGAACCTCTGCATGGCTTGCCCTATGAGGTCATTGGCTAACATACAGATTGTTATGTGTGTGTCGTCTTCATACCATTATCTTCTTCTCTTTCATTTCTAACCAATTAATCGCATGCATTACTATTAATAGACAAGAGTACTCATTGGTCTTTCCCTCACCTGTACATTCAGAGGCCAATCGCACCAAATTAGTGCAGATTGGGGCTGTGCCAATTTTGATCAACCTATTAGCATCCGGGGATACCGACATACAATATTATAGCGCTGCTGCCCTTAGCAACCTGGCTGTTGATGGTAATTCTATTGGTCTATCACTAGATTTTTCTTACTATATATATATGTTAAAGATATTCTAATCCTATTGGCACATGTCTAGATTTATCTATCCTTATATGGTATGAATGGGCTTATCTTGTACTATCATCTCCTTTCTCCCCTCTTATCTGTTAACCCTAGTCCACTTCCTATATTTCTCCGTTTCCCACCACCCTATCATATATTTTTTTGTTCTTCTTCATATTCATTCATTGGTTCTCACTTAAGCCGGGCGCCTCTCTCAATAACTAACTATACACCTTGTGATTGATCTGTTCTATCCATTCAGAAACGAGCCGATGGAGTATTGTGCAATTGAAAGGGAGAGATACCTTCAACCATCTAGTACATTTATTGACGTCTAGAGAGACCAAAGTGCAATGCCAAGCCTGTCTGTGCCTACAGAACCTAGCCTTAGAAGGTAAGCCTACCTCAACCCACCAGCTTAGCATATAGTTGTATTACACTCATCTATGCAAATGAAATAATTCCTTCGCCTGCACATTATAATTGATAATTATCTCCTCCTGCATATAATAATGAATGAATTCCTTCGTAGCAGAGCAGTTCTTATTAGCACGCCTATCTCTCCTACATTTATTATTTACTATATATGATTGTATCTTAAAGCCTTTCAAATTTTAGTTGTATATTTGGGCGTATGAATAGGCCTAATATCATACTTATCTACTTAATCACTAGTCCTAACATTCTTTTATGATTGGCAGAGGAAGCACAGATTGCTATCGCTGAGCAAGGGGGATTGGCTGGCCTGCTACCTCTCCTCCGATCAGACAACTTAGACCTCATTGTAGCATCCATTGCTGCCGTGAGAAATTTGTCTATTAATAGAAAAAATGAAGAGCCAATCGTCAAGGTAGATATATATTGATCTCATGATGTTGACATATTATATACATATGGAGTTGCGTAGATATAGATATAGATATAAGCATATATAGATCCGGATGCACCCATATATAAATACAGATATGCCTATATATAGATATAGATATACTCATATATAGATATACATGTACATATATGCAGACATAATTGTATCTATATATAAACATATGACACCATAATCATACTGTACTCTCTCTTTCTATGCATCTATGTTTCCATCGGTCACAATATGCTGGTTTATAACTGAGTACTGATATAGTTGACCTAGCTCACATGTTATGTTCCCATTATCCTATCATAATATTCTCCTATCCTATTGTACTATACTACTATACTACTACTATCCTACTACTATCCTATTATCTTACTATGCTCTTCTCGTCCTATCATTCCTTCCCTCACAGACTGGTTTCATCTGTGTTTTCTCTATCCTCCTCATGAGTATGTGGACTCTGATTGGCCATGACGTCACTCCCCCCTGCCCTGTCAATGTTCCCCACTGGTTATCTAACACCGCATTGGTCAATCGTAAACTATCTTCCTATGAGCAAGCACAGGCAACAGAGGTTAATGCCTTATCTCACTATTGATTGGTGGACTGTGAATATATAGTTATTTGCTCATGAGTTTGTCTTTGATAGTGTGTATGTATATATGTATATATGTATGTATGTATAATAGTATGTATGCATGCATGTAGATATGTATATATGTGTATCTATATGTACTCTGTTGTGCTTGTATATATAGGGTTTTTTCTATATTGATACTAACAAGTGGTTTGTTTTTATAGATTGAATATCATGTAGTAGGTATTGTGCGAAATATTGCCGCCACAGAAGAATATAGGATGCTACTGTACGATGAGCAGGTAGGCAAGGGGCCAGATATAGGAGGGGATCTAGTGACTATAGAGTAGAGGGGGGTGTATGGTATAGGGTATAATGTATAAGTTATAGGGTATAGTGTATAGGATATAGTGTATAGTATATATTGTTTTATATTTTAATTATCTAAGGCCCTTTGACTTACTATTAACTAGTCATTGTACCCGGGTAAATGGGTATTAGTTAAGTCATGGTTTGGGTTTGTTTAGCAGGATCCAATGATATTTACTACTAGGTTTTCATTAGCATTGATATGTTCATGATTATAGATGATTGGTTATTATATATATATATAATATGGTGCAACCCCCACCAATGTGAATATTCAATTTATATTATAGATCTAATCTATGCAATACTATTCTACCTTTGGTTGCAGATCATTCCGTTGCTAGGCAATATCTTGCACCGATCCGAGTCCAATCTTAATATTATTACTGAAGCTTCGGCTGCGCTATCGATTCTTTCACAACATGGTTTGCCCTCCTTCCCCTATCCAACAATTAATACCTCACAAGCACATACAGACCTAGCCAATCACTGTTCTTTCTTTCTCACCCTGATTGCACCAAAGACTTATGTTAAAATTTATTATTAATTCAACATCTTGCATTCCTACATTATATACACTATGCATACATACATATTACTTCATCTATATCTATATATAGCACCCTATGGGTCGTTATATGCTTATATTCACTAAGCCTTACCCATGTGTATTATGTCATTCCCACTACTCACCCAATTATATCTCCCCCCTCCCCCCACCTATCCATATATGGACCGGCATATATTCAGATCCTCTCAAATATCCTATATGCCAGATAGAACATGGCGTCATATGTGATCTTTTGATTGGCTTAGTGAAATCAGGCACGGAGGAGGTGCAAATAAATTGTGCCAATTGCCTTGCTGGATTGGCTACCGTAGGAGAAACACGTGAGTTTACTTCATTTATTATGAAGCCCCTGACTGGGACATATCACCTCACAATATGACACGCTAATTTGATAATATTTGCTTGAAGCACCTTTATACTCATGTCTATTGCATCATAGTGACGCTATATATATTCATAAATTGCATATTTGATAATATTATATCTTATACACTATATACTATGTACTATATACTTTATATCATATGCTATATTCTCTATTATATAGGATTATTATTTGTCTTATTCTCTATCTTATCCAGCTGCATATGCATTACGTAAGATTATGTCATATATGGATGTGATATCTACACTTATGTTTTGTTATATATAATTTTATATTTAACAATAAATTGGTATTGGTGTATTAGTTCTAACTCCGTCCTGTTGGCCAGTAGTAGGTACCCATGATATTCTATTGGACCGTCCAAAACTCTCTCAAACGATTAGTCTAATGTTAAGCAGTGACGTCATTGCATTACAGCACATAGGCCTGTGGTTGACTCTACAGCTAAGCAAAGGAGGTAGGATATTGTAGGTTGTAGTAGGATATGGTAGGATAGAGTGGATTATAGTAGGTTATAGTAGGGTAGGGTAGGTTATAGTAGGTTATATAATAAAGGAGGTAGGACATGGCGTATATTTGTTTTCATATTATAGGCGGTTGCAAGAATACTATCATGCCTGCTATTATACTATTATACTATATTATCATCCCTCTCAAAACATACTACGTCCACCTACAGTTTACTTAATTTTATCTCCCTCCTTCACTCCCTCTCCACATCCCTATACCATTCACACATTCTATGTCTACCTACTCATCTACAATCTACCTATCTCCTTCCCTTCCTCTATCAGGTGAACATGCTAGACGTACCCTTATTGCCAGCGGGGTGTTTCCTCTTATTAAACGATTTATTGAATCGGACGACCAGGAGGCTAGTCAACTAGCCACGTCTTTAAAGAAGAATCTACGACGAGCAGAAGAGATCAAAGTAGTTCTTGATGAGAAGTCATTGTAGTAACATTGGGTACAATTATATAAAACATGCCTTATAGCTATAGAGATAGATAGAATTGGGATAAGTATTAGTATATGGGTTCCAATTGTATTATGATTAATGAATTTATTGACTTGGGTATCACTCTCCTTACTCTCTGAGCACTAGTCAATAGGTTGATAATAAGATGAACGCATACTGTATATTAGTCATGCGTGTAATTTATTTTTCGGGGTTCTGATAAGCATACTCTCATGAGGTGTAGTAACAGAAGTTCGACCATTACAATATACGATATATAGATATATATCTGTGTATGTGTACCTCTATCTTCAAAACATGTGCCAAGGACTGGTTAATGGATATATTTCGAATATTAAATGTAATAAAACTCTTTCCTGTCTTTTTCCTCACTACCCGCCTTAATAGGCAGGGAAGGGTTTACTCCACACCCACTTATTGGCCGCATGCTTAGTGCCTTTAATTACAGGACAGCCAGCATGCTTTGACATCACATCTAGCTCCCCGTTAGGTAGCATATTGTAGAATATAATAGCCCCTCCTTTCACCGGCTTTACCATTAACTCACTCTTGCACTGTTGATCTGGGTATGCTGTATTTGCTATTTCCTTTGTCTGGGCAAACCATGTCTCCCCTCCCTCCTCTACTTCGCTCATATACCATAACACTGTAGCTAGCCTGTTGGCATAGCCTTGGTCAAGCTTCTCTTCCCATCTTTGCGACTTGATTACATCTTTGTCCAACCATTCTAGGTTAAAGTAGTCATGATGTGCAACATATTGTTGACCCTTTGTGTATTTTAATACCTGTTTGATGAGATGAATTAAGAAATGGATATTAGTTTAACTATCTATGCTTATCTGACATCATAGAGCATTGGATCTGCCCTATATTACAAGGCAAGAGTTAATACAGCGGATTGGTTCAAGATAAAATATAAAGCAGTAATATAGGTTGTTCTTGGTTCAATTATAGTTTTAATACACCAATCACCTTCCAGCCATTAACCTACCTGAAGCCACTCCTGATGAGATGTTGGAACGTGTGTCAGGACAGATACCCGACGATCAATGACGTCAACAACGGGGTCGGGGGTTAGCCACGTGTTAGAGGAGGTACGCCATTGACTAGGATCTACTTCAACTTGTCCTGTGACCAATACAGGGTGGCTACATTAATAAAAAGCATATGGTTACCAGATATGTCCTGGTTGAAGTTTAGGACGAGACTGTAGTAAGAAGCAATAAAGAAGGGAGACCAAGTGAGGAAATAGTGGGAAATATAGTATATAAAAGCAATAATTGTTTTTAATTATTTATAGGCTGTGGTAATAGTGATGACGACAACAGGTTCATGAAGGCCAGAAGAAATACATCAAATACTTCAGTTGATGTTTTGTTTTATTGTTATTATTGTGTACCTATATCGTATATAGGAACGTATACATTTGTGTGCGTGTATATTTAGATATAAGATTTGCATGTCGCGGAAAGAAAAATCAAAATCAAATTTATGTGGAGGAGAAAGGCTTTCTTGATATATATATATTACATTTTGAGCCAGAGGACTGGCGGCAGTATATAGCCTCACATAATATTATTATCCCCTACTAAGTTCATAGCATTATTTCCTGTGGTAGATCAATCCTACCCTTTAATTAACTGTCTTCCCCCTTTTTGTCCTCATCTTACCTTCATTAGGTGTTATGCCACTGCTGTGCATGGATGGAGCTGCAGCCTTAATCACGTAATTAATATCGTCATCTGTAAGTAACCTTGACACTTGCAAAACTACGGGGGAAACACTCAGGGTAGTGAGGAACACGCCGCCAATGTCTAACATAGCATGTTGAACAAATCCAACCTTTACAGCAGGATAGACCCACATCCCACCCTCCATAAGGAAGAGGCTATTTGCAGTAAGTGCCTGGTCAATAGTCTCCACTTTTTGGCCTTCCATGTTATACAGCTGCCAGGCTGGCTGGTATTTTTTGGCTAGATCACTGGTAGGTCGACGGTCAATCACCTATAATATAACACTGAGTTAGTTGGGTTGGGTAGGGAGAGGAGCCAAGAGCGATGACTATGGAGAAGATGTGAGAGTGAGAGTGGAAGAGGGAGTACGTATAGTGGAGTCAATGAGGTAGTTGAATGAGTACAGTATGGTGGTGATGATATTTGACAATATAGAGTAAAGAAAAGAGGAAATTAAGTAACGTCTAAGGGGGATGGACAAGGACATTAAGTATCTTTCTTAAGTGGTTATACTCTCTTGACCTATTATAATAAAATAATGTAGGTATGGATGAAATTCATTGTGATGAAAAGAAATGTTACGTATGAGTCTCAATAGAATAGGTGAAAATAAGTTAAATAAAGCAAAGGGTAGACTGAGAGAAACACTGTGACATAATGTGGCACAAGAATGAGGAACATGTTTAGTTACAGCCGAAAAGAAAGAATAACATAGAAGCCATAACAGAGGCAGAAAGATATAGTGCATAAAGAACTGTATTATTTATTATTATGTGGGAATATTAGTAAATAAGCTCTTCATACCATACATATGGTATTATGTAAGTGCAAACTATTCAAAGACAAAATAGTTTGGTTTATTTGGATGCTTGCTGTTAACGACACGATGCATGCAGCAATAAGCCAGAATAGAGTAAAATACATACCAGTGTATCGAAGGCGTCGCGTAACTGTCTCATGTTTACACTAGCACTCAAGGTAAAGTTTACTGCAATATTTTTGTTCAAATTCTTCTTTACTGTAACAAATATTTTTTCGCCATGTTTGACTACGCATACAGCGTGAAGGCCTGTTTCATTGTGGTCCACCACAGCGTACTTTGCAAGCGTTTCGCATGGGGAAAGGTCAATTTCTTTTGGAACTGCCCGAAGTCCAGGCCCAGTGCCAGCAACCTCTCTTGTAAAGAAACGGTCATAAAAAATAGATGCTTCTTTTAAAGTAGTGTATAAGTTTCTATTCAAATCAGACGTTAAAAAAACATAGTATAACAAGAACACGCCACCCCCAAGAAGGAGAAGGATCAATACACTGTTACTGGGAACTGTCCTTTTAGTTACATTGTCCTTGGTTTTAGACAAGTGGGTTGGCGGAGATGACTCGCTGACTTTTCTTCTAATTGCTTTCGTAACAGCAGCTTTCGACATTCTCTCTTTGTTGTGACCCTCCCTCTATTCTATACCCTGCATTTTTCACTTGACTTGTTTGTTTACTCTTTATAGATAACATTCTTTGTGAAGTCATACTGCATTGGCCCACTAGTGATTGATTTTATTTAAAGCGGGATAAAGCAAATGTAAAAGGGATTAACGTATTCTAAATAAATATTAAACTGGTATTTTCCTATATAAATATATGATTGGATATAATGGCTTATAACTTGGTATATCACGAAAGGAATAAATCTTATAAAACGTTAAAACTTCTTCTTTAATGATTGGTTCACCTTTTAAAACCAATGATATGACAGATCAAGATTAATCCTGAACGCGCTATAATCGGATGATTGCAGTAGCTAATAAAATTAAAATTTAATAAACAGTAGTAATTTTTATTGGCTCCAATTAATAACTATAATGAACTCTAAAGTATTGTAGCAATCCGTAGTAGTGATTTGTCCAGGCTTCGGGATTTCCAATTAGTTGTTGCGTAATAGTTGGTTTCCAAGAGGCTACAAGTTTTTATTTCTTAAAGACGATTCACATCCCTATGGCAATATCTGCGGTTTATAAAAGAAAAGTTGTGCATTTAATTATGTAGCATTTATAATTATAATTCAATTGATAATATTTTAAACATATTATAAATAATAAACCCCACTAATATAAAATAAATACGGAATATGCACAGGTCAATACCAGTTCACCTTGTGATACACACCAAATCATATGTATATCCCCAATTTAAGGTTTTATCAATCTGTGTTGTTTGCAACATATTTTCCAATTATTACTTTACAAATTATTTTACTACAACATATCTTATTTGTATCACGCATCATTACATATGTTTAGAAACCAACGGCCAAACTATCTAATAATCACGGTGAGGTCCCAATCTAGATTTCCCTTTGCAATCTAGTCCTAATTAAACGAAAATTAATGACACAATGTACTTAATTTATTGCAATTAACCAGCCTCTAACTCTTACAAACTAATTGACATCTCATTGTAAACGTTATTGAATATTTTGAGATGCAATGCCAAACAAGCAATAATCATTGTAATCCTGTACAAGAAAGACATCATGAAGTATTCAGCCTAATATTTGTGGGAGCTGAAATACTTCGACATAAAGTTTAAATCGTAATTATCTATTGAAACCCCTTTTAAAACATTTCTTAATTTTAAGAAGTTCAATGCTATATAAACATTTAAGTATTTTGCACAAAACATTTTAAGTTTTGAATCTAACACTTGCAGGCCTGAACTACTTAATAAATTCGTACTCTTATTCTCAAAAACAAAGAACAGTCTGATGTTTGCTGACTTATAAAGAAGAATTAAAGCACTTAGAGTATTTAACCCCGTATAGGGGTGACGAACATCTTCTCTAGCTACGGTAAGGATATGTTTTGATCATACACATCGTTTGTTAGTAATATCCTGAATTTCAAGATTTTGGTAAATACAATATAAAGAATATTACATGTTTAAACATATAGTCTTGCCCTCACACCAATTTTTATATACAAGCTTTGTTTTACATTTATCATTTATTAGACAGGCGTTTAACATCATTTATGTCAAATTCAAGTTCTCGTGTATACACAGCTAGTTTTTCAATCATCTAATCAAGAAAAATAAGCCTAAGTCTTACAGTCTGATCAAGCCCAATCGGTTCTTATTTCGTATTCTTATGAACCCCAGCCATGATAGTCTTCCAATCGACCCTTACAAGTGAATATTCTGTGGCATCTCCTCCACTAAACTTGATGTTGGGCTCCTTGTGGAATATTTCCATTTGATATCTAGTAGATAACAATATGAAAAACCTGTCAACTTCTGTAGGTGTAGTGTTCCATGATTCGTCGTGCAAGTGAAGTTCTATCTGAATTTGAATGATAGTTTCTGGCCATTCCCCACTCTCCAAGAGTGGGAGAAGGGCAGTCATTTCATTGCCTTCAATATCAATTTTAAATATATCTACTCGTGTATGGTTCAGCTCCTTTAGAATTGTTTTAATGGATTTGGATATGACTCCACCTTTATCTACACCATCAGGACCAATAAAATACTTGTGATAATTAACAAAAGCAGGCGTATCAGGTGCGTTTCCAAAATCAAAAGTGTGGATGGCCACATGTCCCTCGAAATAATCTTGCATTGCAGTTTCAAAGGAAAATTCATTATTTGAACCTAAAGAATATACTATTGCAGGGCGAGGAATCAAATGAGGATTACAAATCCATTTACCGCCATCGCCCCAATGACCCAGTCGTCTCTCATATGGACAACTAAACACTGGCTCCCAATTGTCCTGGAAATATACACGACCTCTCTTACGATTACCACCCCATAGAGCAGGATCGGGCCCAGGATCCATATTTACTTGGTGTTTGAACTGCCCCAGCCTGTTTTTCCAACGTATGAGCCATCCCTCGGCAGTGTCAATGTGAATGCCATCTCTTATAAGATTACGAGATAATATTGATACTACCCAGGCCAAAGAGGACGTAAAGATTATACAAAATAAGACCACCTGTACAATTCTTTTCCGGGACAGAGCCTGTGTATAATTTACAACAGCATGTTTCAATTCTCCCGAACCTCTATGACCCTCAACATCCATTTCTAGATTGAATTGTATGGAGACTGCAAAGAAAATATGTTACAAGATCGCTAACCACAAACCGCAGATAAATGAGAAGGTCCGGTCGAAGCTCATAACAAGTAAATCGATTTCTGTTATGACATGACATTCGCTGTATGAAATATTGCACGTCAAATGAGGCTAGTGTCACATCTCGGTTTAGCCACACTCGTGTCATTCATTAATGTACCCCAATTAGATCGCGAATTACTATATATTTATATTTCCAAGTAGAATCGTTATATTTTCTTACGGAAATTTTAGTATATTGTCGGATTGATTTTACTGTATCACCAATTTTATTCTATTTATATAATTTTTCTGATCAAAAAATTATTTATATAACCATTTGTCAGAATCCAACTATTATCTTAAATAGTAAATAGTTTGTTCTGGTAAATTGTAAATTGTAAGGGACGCTCAATCTGTAAGAATTGTACGGGCGACTCATCCCGACCCGGATCAATTGTAGGATTGGAACCGCCGACCCACCCAGTTTGATCCGCGTCTTGCAGTGAGACTGGAACCGCTAAACCAGTGTATTAATCCGTGTTGCTATTGTACCAACTGAACTAATATAGGTACTGGATAACTCGGATGAACAAGTAATTATTTTAGTTGTAAAAATATTTAAAAGAAAAAAATGATAAATTATATATGACTATTTTTTTTTAGTAATTAAATGCATGTAAACACTATAATATTCGTTATATACACTAAGAGGCTAATATAATAGTACATAAGGTTACAAAATTAGATAATAATATATACTCCATATCTTACTACTATATTATGCTATATAGTGTTGTAATAACAGACAATATTATCTTGTAATAATTATATACATATTGTATTATTACAATAGATTATTCATTGGTGTGATATAATACAATAACAAACTTTTATTTGCGATAAAATCAGACAATTTTAGTGGGTTTTCTATCCAATAAGATAGCGTGCGAAAAAAAGGTCATTTTAGAAAAGAGACTACTAGATAGTGATAATAGTATTTATTTACATAAACTCCATTAAATGATATATCCATTATGCGCTTTCTACATTCGCACCCAAGCGCATCAAAACATTTATCCCTTCTACGTCAGAAAAAAGACATAATTACTGCAGCCAGTTACCTAGGGAGTTGATATATGGAATATCAATAGAACTACTATCTTAACAACTGAGCCTTAAAGATAATACGATTAAGCAGCTATTACTAGTACTGGTCAAGCAATAGTAATCACTACCAGTTATACAACTGGAGATCCCGACAGCTGTGTACAAGTCGATAGAACTGGCCCAAATTCTGATAAAAATAAATAAAGAAATTATAAAGTAATATTAAAAAAAAAAAAGATGCCAAAAAATGCATCGGACTAAGAAACCATCATTTTGTATGCATTGTTGTAAATATTATAAACGTAGTATATATTTTGTTATTTTAACGATTTTCGCATGTTAATAGCCTTTCAGAATTTGCCATATTTCGTTATTAAGTCGATCATATCATGGCAATTGGCAGCTCACACATCAAGTATATAAAGCACCTTGACTGCAGTTTCCACATAGAAATGCAACATTTATCCTTTTACAATTAAAGATGGCGGTTAATCTGTTCACAGTTAAGACCATAGCTGCTGCGGGCAAGTTTTTTTCCAAATCTATGTGGTTTTTTAGCATATGTATTAAGACGTTTTGAAAAAGCTACATTGGCGCTGGTAATCAGTTATTCAAACGCTTTTGGCTCAGAGGTTATCATCAGCGTTGGACTACTTCATATGCTTGTAGTGGCACATGAGAAGCTTGAGGAAATCTATCTCAAATACCCTATGTTATTTTTCCTTGCTATTATTGGTTTTGTTATTATCTATCTTTGTAAAGTTCTTTTGGAAGAATTAGTTTTAAGATATGGGTAGGAAATGAAAAGTGATGAATTAGTTTCTCACGTACATGGTCACTTTGGCAACCGCAACGACCACGACTGCGAAGCTAGTCACCTCGCCTGCGCCTCTAGAACTATTTACTATGAAACTACCGATAACACTACCCAGAGCAATTTCGCACATTTGCATCTCGGAACAATAGCTAACAATATATCTAACATACTGCAAAGTACAGGTGACGAAAACCCTGATAGGTTTGGAAAGTCCCAAGAAAAGAAAAAAAAGAAAAAAGTAAACGTAGACGTATACCTTTCCTCTGACGATGTGTTAGCGGGCTCTGCCAAGTCAGTCAATCTTCTGCCTACACAACGTAACAAGTCCTTTGACCTTAAGACAACTTTCTGTGCTTTGACGCTGCTGGGATCTATCTCTATCCATGCTTTTTTCGCTGGACTGGGTTTGGTTGTAGTGAACACTATAACTTCAGTCTGGCCTATATTTACCGCTATTATTATCCACAAGGGTGTAGAAACCTTTGTTTTGAAAATGCGTTTATGAACTCCTCGCTTAAGTCAGTTATTGTTGCCATTCTACTTGTTTTGTTTGCGGTTGTCACAGCTATAGTAATTGCTATAGAGCTGGGAATTAATATTACAGGGGCAAACGTAAGAGTCCTTGGTAAATGTTTGATCTTTATTTCTGCTGGTACTTTCTTGTATGTTGGCACGTTAAATCTTAAGGAAGACGCCCAACCAGACTGTCATTTACCAAGGCTGTACAACTGGTATAGATTTGGACTGTGGTTATTTGGATTTGCCATCATGGCCATTGCACCTCTATGGGCCTAGCTATTTATAGCCTCGTATTGTTTTTCAGATAAATACTAAGTAGATGTCTTTGACTTATTATATATATATGTGTGTACCTATGTATGAATGTTTTGAGATCGGAAAGGAAA